>JAGGAU010000203.1:0-21692 GCA_017657275.1 Termitomyces sp. T108
TTTAGATACTTCTCCCCCGCCTCTTAGCCCTGTAGTGTGGCTTGCCGGCGGCAAAAACCAATTTCATTCATTCATTCTTACCACAGCTTGGATAAATAAGCTCTTGTTCACACATACCCCAAAGGTGGATCTCCGGCACTTTCCGTACTCACTCTGGGTTATCGAGCGGTTAGGTACTGTCTTGAAGCTTCGCCTACGCGTCATGTGTGAATTGTGTGAAGAGGCTTTCCTCTCGAACTGGAACGACCATGATACACGAGTCTGATCAGCAGGTCTTATTTTCGAAGTGCGTATTTCATCGCAACAATGTGAATGTTTCCATTATCTTTAACGCCACCAAGTAACTGCCCCTGATGAAAATCTCAGTTGCGTGTCATGCGGGCGAACTCATGCCCTTTCGACTTCAAACCCAGCAGACTCGCATAAGGGAAGGTCTGTGATGTCTCTGAATTGATGACGATCGGTACCTGTTCTTGTACTTAAGGAGGTATCAGCATCCCTCGCGCTGGAAGATCGGTCCCGGTTCCGGTTTATCTCGTGTGGGTTGCCCTAAGCTCTATTGAGCGAAATCGAAGACTTGGAAACATTGCTGAGGTTTGAGCATACGCTAATACGCGAGTTTCCTACACTCCCATCTTGCCGGTACGATACTCGTTTGCGTCGCAAACGTGTACAGGACTGTCCAAGGTGTAGCAACCCATTCAGGCAAATGTGAATGAAGTTCGTCGAGTAATGTGCTGGACACAGGTCTGTGAGCGGATGTTTAGCACAAAACAAAGCCTTCCGATGAGATTTTTGTGGTTACTAAACTCTTGATCCTTATCTATGGATGTTGAGTCTAATGGAGGTGCAATCGGACTTTTAAGCTTGTCGTTCTTTTGAATGGATTGCGTCCAAATATGAGGGTCAGTAATACCTAGATGAGTAGATTTACGTACACATCTGATTATCAAAGCCATGTTAAATCTCATGAGACAATTAACTAAAAACACGAGTTCTTGTTCTACATGTATGATATGATTGTTCATACTAATAAATTCCCGAACAATATGCGCCTATCTTGCACGATACACTTTAAGTTACAAGACTTACTGAATTTCACGTCCCCCGCGTACACGGAGTGGAGCCGCCATGTATTAAGATGCATCTGAAGATCTTCGAATGGGCGAGTTGATAAGCGCGTATCACCTCCAAACTGCGCAATGGGAAATTGACTTAATATAGATAGGTTTTGACCAACATTCAGCAGGATCGCTTATAATCTTTCAGCTTACTTTATCTACGAAGTACTAGAGAAAGGCTGCAAGCGTTTATAAAGATAGCTCTGATACATCCCTACGAAGGATATTCCATAGCTAATTGACTGTATCCGCCGAACTTCGGAAAACGTGTTCGCAGCCTACGGACAAATTTGAAATTACATCGCCACATGTGGCACAAATAACATTGCGCCACTGCTGAAGAAGAACTGGCATAATACCAAGAGGGATGAGTCATGGCGCTCAAGACAGAGATATACAAGTGAAGATAGTACATAAGTTCATCAGCAACGATGCCTAAACGTTTACAGCAGCGACATCATTGTAGCGTCAAGGGAAAGTGACAACTACGGGCAGGAAAAGTTCGTCTTTAAACTCGAAACATACTTTCCCAAGGCAGCTCTGCAAGTTATACACGTCAGTTAGACGTAGGTCAAACCACCGACTACGTACCCGCAGCGACGTCGATAGAGAGAATGTTACGTGCAAGTGTAAACGGTAACTCTCCCCTCACTCTCTCTTCGCCTTGAACATCGGTAACTGGATCGGAATTCGGGCACAGTGCAATATGGACATTGAATAAGTTTGGTGACTGTAAACGGGCAAGCTGACGATCTAAAACTTGAAAATCTTGTGACTGATGCCACTCCTGATCCTCCTCATTGACGAGGGTGTCCGCTGGATCAACGATAAGATATAGGTGGACTTGTTCAAGGTTCCGCATCAGAGGGTCGAGGGACTTGAGTAAGTTGGCCAAGCCTTTTGGCCAAGCTGGAAGCCACGTTGGAAAGGCTATGAAGAGCTGCTTCAAATTAGCCAAGGAATTAAAATTGGGGTAAGGGTAGTCTGCTCCATTTTCCACTGCGTGGCGAAAATCAGAATGTATCATGATGGACCAAGTGGCACTCACTGAAGTTCAATCCCAAGCACCGAAGGGTACGACCATCTATGAGCATGTTTTCTCTAGAGGCTGGGAGTCGAATGACGAGTGATTGGAGGTAAGAGGTATCCACGCGTGGCCATACATCCACCATGATGGATGGGTCAAAGTCTAGTGCAAGGTTTTGAGGACGCGGTGCATGCGTAACAACGCCTCGAACCCTTTGAGGATTCTTGAGGATGGAATTGCCTTTTAGGCGTAAAGTCCTGACGGCCAGGCAGTCGTCTATCAGATAAGTAGGCAAAGCTAGATTTCCCATTGATACAATGGTAAGACCTTCAAGACTCGCAGACCGGAGAATTCTCCTAATCGAAGTGGATAACGGATGGTTATAGTCGGTAGGCCAAGGCATATTGAAGATGTCGAGCCTGGTCAGATTACTGAGGCGGTCCAAGACAAGGGGGATATGTGTGTCTGGTGATAATGCAGGGGGAAGTTCCGTGCTATCGATACAGAGCTCCTGCACGAGATCCACCACGGCTGGAATCATTACACCTCTGGTGGTCAAGATCTTGTAAAATTCTGCACAAGATGAAATGTGATTGGACGCCGGCTGATCCTTAAGTATAACTCGACGCCAGAGATACAGACGGGAACCGGCCGCAAAAGCCCTGTTAACCAATGAAACACTCCGGAGTGTATTGACCTCAGCTTGGAGGTTGTCGATGATCATGGAATATATCTCGTTTGAAAATTGATGTGCCATGATAGTGTGGCGGGCTGGCAGTGAAATCTCTAGCAATGACTCGCTGGGGAGTGCTGCTGAAGATATATGAATACCGAGTTGCCAATAAATGGTTCGCCTAATAAACGATAGTCAGGAACGTGCCTCACACAAGGCTATGGCTTCACATGAACCAACCTTGCAGACTGCACGAAACAGAAGGGGGTAAATACATCTGATTACCCGTGTTAATCTCCTCCATGATTTGTAGCCCGAGAGACACCTAGTTCGTCATTTACAACGGATAGTTGTTGACGGAAGCAAAAACAAGAACGGAAACAGCCGACGTTCAACAAAGTTTGGTGGAAGTTGACAGCAATGGGCATCCATATGGCGTTGTTACCCGGTACCCAGCCAATAGGCAGGCATCACGCTAGACAATTTCAGGATATATTCACAAAACCCATATGTTCTTGAATCTTGAAGCATTTTGATTCTGCACGGACAAGGAACGATCAGCGTGTCGGCGGAACCAAAATTTTCTGATTCTAGTAACAAGATAGTTCAAGTATTATCGATCTTATTAGTTGCTTTTGTTTAATTTTATCGCTGAAGCATGACGCATTGTACTCGTGATATATTACAAATTACTGGGTAACCAGCTGATAATGTGCGATGCGCCACTGAGGCTGATGATCCAGAAGTCAAAGAAAGTCTCCGTGGCGAGATGAAGAAAACATAATCCAAACGAGTGTCGTGGGTATAGTCTTTGTAGTGCAACTAGTTGTGCTAGTAGAAGACAATCTCTATCCCAAAAATGCGAGCTCGGTCATGCGCCGTGACTCCTCATCCTCGATATTGTTCGTCTCCGCCACTATGGTGCCCCTCGAATACAATGGGGGTGAGACAGAAACTCTGAAATTTAACTCTGGAGATGCCGGGGACTGTGTTAGAGACAGTTTGGGGGGTGCAGCGTGATCAACGCTTGTTTCATCGATGCGAAAGGTAGGAGAGGGAGGTAAATGGGGTGGATCAAAACCTCTATCCGCCCTGACAGCAAGTCCTGCCGATTTAGCACGCGAAAGAGTGCCTACAACAGAGCGTCGCAGATTGTTGAATGAAGCGCGTATTGACAAGCGACGTGGTAAGGTATCCGTGAAGCGTTTCGAAGGATAAGACGACGACTTGCATGGCTCAACCTCCTGACGTATCCTAAGACCTGTTGGATCAGTGAGATTTCGCGGTCTCGATTTCGGTAGATCTGTGGATCCAGCGGCGGATATACCTGGAGCGAGGGTGACTTCAAAGTTGCCGGAATCACGAGGACAGCCGGAGATGGATATGGAGCCTGTGAGAGGAGCCTCAATGGGACTTTCAGTCATGAGAACATCGTCCTTGTCGAATAAATCGGTTGACGTAGTAATTGATGTGACATGCGGAGCTGTCATAGGAGAAGCAGTATGAAAAACAGGCGTTGAATGCAAGGCCTCTGATCCTGTGGAGCTATGGAGCGGTGTCATGACCGGCGGTGTTATCGATATAGTTGGGCTAGCTGGAGAGGTATTGAATTCAGAAAATGGACATAGAGATAAAGAGACCGATGAAATCTCTTCTCGAGGATTCAGAGAATCTGAAGAAGGCGAGGGAGAAGGAGGCAAAGGAATAAGATGAGGTTCATCAGATGAAAGAGGCGGTTGTGGTTCGGTCGGTAAGTCGAGGTCCTCCGAATTGTTCAACGAGGTGTTGAAGGGGGTGGGTAGGCTTTTAATCAATGATGTAGTGGTTATCGCATTTGGTAACAAATTCGGGGTTTCATAACAAGTAGGTTGCATAAGAGAAGCTGAGGGCCGCACAGTCGTAGATGGCGAGACATCCTTCACTGGAGAAAGCGCCAAGTCTCCGATTGTAGAATCCTTAATGTGCTCGAGTACCCTGTCGTCTCTAAATTTGATTTCCCATTCTTGCTTGACTTTCGCTGCTGCTGATATTTTTCTGCCTTGTTGTGCATCACCTGCGAATACTTCTTCGACATCTGGAGGCATCAGAACGGGAAGATGACGATCGCGCTCCCGTTCCACCAAACTGAGATCTACACTAGGCTTTGAAGGTGGTAATAAGCCTCGCTCCCGCAGTGCTGCATCGCGAGTTTCTTTTGAGCCAAAAGCAGATGAAATTCGGGTGGGGGATCGAAATAATGACTGAGGTGGATTTGAGGCGGTGGTACGTGAACGCACACGAAGCTTGGAAGACAACAGCTGTAGAATCGTTTTGGACCTGGTCAGTTTTCGCTGAATTGTTTCAGACCTGACAATGGGATAAGGAATGGTGGCGAAGAAACACCTTTCGAAACGGCTGACCTGCGAGCATTATTCTCCGTCCCTCTGTATGATAGCCTTGTGTGACTGTAGACATTAGAACGGCGTAAGAAACGATAAGAGAAGCAAATACCTCATCTCTTCTGGCTTGTGGCCTGGCAAAGGATTGAGATATGAGGTATTGTAATCCGTATTCTTTATCCCGCCAGGACTGGGATCACCTGATTCTACCCGTAGTCTACGGTTCAGGGGTAATATTGTCAGACGGGATTTCGTCGACTTCAACGTAGTGGCCCCCAGGGGGGAGAGTGGCGATAGTGGAGCAAGAGCAGATTCATGTTTGAAGGCCTCGGGGCTTCCCATGTCACCAAGGACCTTTCGTTTTACCGCTCCTCTACTTGCCCTGGTTCACACCAAAATGGGAAGCTAAAGTCCTTTAACAAGCCGGAGTAGACACTTGTCAAGGTGCGCCGCCAATATAAAGTCTGAGGCCCAGGGATATATAGAAGAATGTGGGAACGTCAGCCACCACAAAAGGCGAGAGAGCGATTGATGAGAAAAAAGAGACAAAAGAGTAGCAAGGTTCGTTGTCGAATAAGGCTAACACCCCTTTCTTGCCGTCCATTTTGTGGTAGTTTCCGAGAGACATAGCATACCTACCGGATCTCGATCAGCCAATTCAGCCGATCGGAAGACCTTGCCATAGGAGCTCGAGCATTCCTTCAATTGCGAGAAGCAGGAAGCGCTTGGATGACCCAGTCCAATCACTCCACATTCCTATAATTGATCATATGATTAAGCAAGAATCCTGGTCCGTTACAGTACGCGTACGTAGAGCCATAGACTTCTTCCTGCAGGTACGGCATATTTTTCTCGTCCAGGTATCGTATGTCAGACTGCATGGGTACGTACATGCATTTGGAGAGACGTTAAGTATACTCATTACAAAATTGTAGGTAACTACTTCTGTCAGTGATAAATGAACATATTTTTCTCACGATGCTGATCCCGGCTTCGTCTTACAAGGTTTGAGGTGTCCTGAACGACGGCTGCACATGGCTTTATACCAACACGGAACCACGTCCAAGTCCCTACCACGTACCGGCTTGACCGAATTTGAGATTCTCAGAAACGCACACAAGTGATTACTTCCAAAAAATCTTTTCCAGCGGAAAAGTTGACAGACTAACGAGATTTCTTCGCGACGAAGATCATGATGACTCAAACATCCAGAATCAGTCATGGGACGAACAACTAGCTTCAAAGTACTATGCCAGCCTTTACCGCGAATTTGCTGTCTGTGATCTCAAGCACTACAAGTCGGGCAACGTCAGTCCTCCAGCCCTGTCTGTAACGTTCTAATACATGCTCACATGCTCACGTTAAATACTCAGTTCGCACTTAGATGGCGCACAGAGGACGAGGTACTATCCGGCGCCGGTGAAACGACCTGCGGAAACACGCGCTGCGGACACCATCATCCGCTGCCGGAGTATCTGCAACGCTCCGCAGGTCCCGCTCCCTCACTTACAACGCTGGAACTCCCCTTTGCGTACGAAGAACATGGCGAAAATAAATCCGCATTGGTCAAGATAGTGTTGTGTAAGCGTTGCGTTGATAAACTCATGTGGAAGCGAAGGAAGGAGAAAGAGAAGCTGGTGAAAGATGAAGTAGAAGAAGAAACAGAGATGAAAGGTTCGACGCGGTCTGCACCAATGGAGGATCGCCAGGGGAAGGTCGAAAAGAAGGCCAAGACTGCAGTCTATGAAACAGAGACAGCCGGAACCGGCTTGGAAGAACGGCGGTCAAAGCATCGTGATGATAGACGGAGGGACGAGCGTGAACAGAGACGACGAAGCTCTCGGTCTCGATCACCACGATCAAGTCACAGACGACACTCTGCTTCAAATCATTATAGGCAATCCGAACGAGACTATCGACAATAAAATGCAAACCCGAGTTCTCTACACGATTCACGATTTCTTCGGACATTGATCCACTTTTATTGTCTCTCAAATACACTAGGAGATTCGTATGGATAGCTATATGATTCCCAAAATGTTTCATCTGTCATGATGGAAGTTCCTCATCGAAAGGATATACAGGAGGCGATTCTTTAATGTTCGTGAAGCCAAAAACCTTGTACTCCTTGCCCATTCCGGCTGGATCTACAAGTCTTTGGGATGCATCGACAATCGCAGAACGGCGTTCTTCGTTCTTGGCTTGGCCTAAGAGTGCCATAACGCGGTATGCCAAACCCATCTTATTGAGAAAGTCTGCCTGAGTAATAGGGCCGTGCTTGTCAACTAGCAAGAATCTTCAGTAAGTCATTTAGGCGGAATAAGTTTTAACGTCCCTTGGGCGCCCATAGCTTGTTTCAGTAGCGCAAAATCGACATTGGCCGTAAGATCAGTTTTTCCTGGCTGGTGAAACACGTCAACTATCTTGTGGCCCTTGAAAGCCTAGGGTACGAGCTATCAGTGAAAAACTGGATGCATCGAGTGGCACACACCCTGAATGAGTTTCCAAACGCTTTATTATCTCCATAGTCAACAATCAAACCACAGCCCCCGCCTGTTGGAGAAGGATTAGCATCTTCCACTTGCTGTTCATCCAGGGGTTTTGGTCGGCCTATGAGCTGCGAGAGTGCAGCAGCATTAAAGTAGGATTCAACTGAGACTTCGAGGAACGAGCCGATGGAAAGATTTGCAGCAGTATCCGCTAGATGTGGTGAGAGATTGAGCACGGATCGAGACATAGAGTTAGAAGTGGGCGATAGCACGCGCTGGAACAGTGGGCCATCCTGGGCAGGTGGGGTCAATGGGGGCAAGGGCGTGTCAACATTAGTGTCAGAACGTGAACGAGGATCTTTAATGGGGTCAAGAGTAGATGCAACCATAACTTCACGCCACCCATCCTGAGTTTTCTAAGAAGCAGGACTGTGAGTAAAAGAAGGGAGTAAAGGAAAGAACAATACCTGTAAAAGATAGAAAGGAAGAGCGTCGAAGAATTCATGCGCGACGACCATGGTAAACGCGTCTGAACGTTTGACTGAAGAGAGAGTATCGTGCCAATTTAACTCGCACCCAACTCTACTCGCAAAGTCACGTAATTTGTTCTCTTGAATCGCGCGCATTGCTGGACTGGCTTCAACGAGACTTATCTCTTTAAGCTGAACAGACTTTTCTCCGTTGCTTTCCTTGAGAGCTGTACGAGAGACAACCTTTGAAAATGAGGTAAGATTGGAAAAGACATGATACGCGAGGGCACTAACACGCAGAATGTCATCCATCAGTGTTGCCCTGCCAGGCCCGAGTTCAACCAAACGGATTGATTTTGGCCTCCCGGCACTAATCCACTGTTGTAGAAACCATATGGCGACCAACTACGCGTAAAATTGTTTGTTCATCATTGTAACAATAATCATATGTTCAAGAAAAGCTTACCTCTCCGAAAACCTGGCTTATCTCAGGACTTGTGATGAAATCACCACGCGCACCAAAGACTGAATTTTCGGGATTCGTGTAGTACCCCAGGTTAGGAAAGGTAAGGCATGTCTGCATGTACGTCGCAAATGATATTGGACCAGTTGCCTGTTTGCTACGTGAGCTTTTACGACGCCACCAAGTTGGATTTCCCGTGCCTTTATGCCATCCAGTATGATTTTTTCAAGAGGTGAAACTGACGGGGAGTATCTCGGCTCTGGTGCCTTCTCTGTGTACCACCTGAGTCCCCGTGGCTTTATTCCGTGCCACTTTGCGCAAGGTGTAGTAGTTGAAGAATACACGCGTCGTACGTGATTCCGTGCGCTCCGGAGCATTTTTTTTCAGAGAGTCAGAAAGACACAACAAGTCTTGTTAAAAACGGGAACTTGGACGGTACCGGTTGTGACATGTCGTGACTTGTACCAGGATCTCAAAAACGAATCCTTCTCTCGATTCTCTCGATCAGTCAGCAATCGCAACTCTCCCTTCTTTCGCAAGACATACACTACCTTTTCTTTTCCAGAGTACATAGGAATTTAACGAACACTTGTATCAGACCTCACGAATCATGGCCACACGTACGATTCCTATCTTCCCATTCAGTTTTCTTCTAAAATTTTATCTTATCTAGGTCTCCAGTTTGAAAACCACAGCGACATCGGTGTATTCGCAAAACTCACCAACAGCTACTGCCTGGCTGCAATTCAAGGCAGCACCAACTTTTACTCTGCATTCGAGAGCGAGCTCGGCGATGTCATTCCTATAGTACATACGAGCATCGGAGGAATGCGTATAGTCGGTCGATTGACTGCAGGTGTGGAGAATTTTTCTTCTTATTTTCCTTTGCATTTCGTTCATTCTGATTGAAACGTGGCATAGGAAATCGACACGGTCTCCTTGTACCGTCGACAACAACCGATCAGGAACTACAACATCTACGGAATTCACTACCCGACTCTGTCGCGATTCAGCGGGTGGAAGAACGATTGTCGGCTCTTGGGAATGTCATTGCGTGTAACGACTATGTCGCTCTTGTGCATCCAGATGTCGATCGAGAGACGGAGGAGATTATCGCGGACGTCTTGAAGGTTGAGGTGTTTAGACAGACGATCGCCGACAATGTTCTTGTTGGAAGCTATTGTGCGATCACCAATCAGGGTGGCCTTGTCCATCCAAAAACAAGTATACAAGATCAGGATGAGCTGAGTAGTTTGCTCCAGGTTCCGCTGGTTGTGCGTATATTGTTGTCCTGCTGCTTTCGTTGTTGCAAGTCCTAATTCTTTATCTAGGCTGGAACAGTGAATCGTGGTTCTGATGTTATCGGTGCCGGGCTAGTGGTAAACGACTGGTGTGCATTCACTGGCCTCGAGACGACAGCGACAGAAATCAGTGTGATCGAAGCCACTTTCAGTGCGTCTAAATCTGCGTTTTCAAATGTTCTTTCTTGACCGTTGTTTTTGCAGAACTGCAAGGGCACGATTCGTCAGCAGTGATTGGAGAGATGCGGGACTCTCTCGTTGACAACTGGGCATGATTTGTCGATCTTTTGTCTTTCTATGCACTTGTACCTTTGCTATTTGCTTTGGAGATTTATCGATGTATCGGCCTCGTTTCTTCATCTGTTCCTGAATATTTAGATATAAATATCTATTCGTCAACCCTGTCATTTTACCATTGACAATGTGTAGGAAAGGAAGAGTCTGACTTCTTAAAATGCCAGTGTTCCTGCATGTGTGCATCGAGCCTTATCCGTTTCCTATGAGACATTCTTTCCTGAAATCTTCATATTCTCACAACTTGATTTCGAAAGTATGCCATGAAATACTACAGACTTCGATACTTTGCCACCAGCAACATACAACTAATCCGTTGTCAGCCTTGAATCAATGGTAAGTATACACATTCCATGTCACCGCGGTACTTCTAATAAACGAGAATCTAACTTGCTACGATACTAACAGAATATGACCCAACTCGTCGAACTTCCTTCTGGAATATCCCTTGAAGTTGACGTCGACGCTCCCCCGTCTTGTTTAGAAACCAGAAAACTGGCAGTTTGTCTCCACCCATGGTCCTGGTTAGGCGGTCGAAAGGACGACCCGTATGTACGCAGGCATTGTTACTTTACTCTGCTTCTAAAAATTGTCGCTTGGAGTGTCCTTTGGTCACTCGTAGATCATTTGCACGCTGAGAATTATCATGTCTTGAGATACAATTCAAGAGGCGTTGGACGATCTACTGGATGGGCGTCTTTCACCGGCTTCAGTGAAGCAAAGGATCTTGAGGACTTGGTTACCTGGGCTATTCAGCAGATCGATGATGTTAAGTCACTCGTTCTCGTGGTGAGTACCTCTAAGCTTCAGGCTCTAGTGTATTCATGAAACTAAATGATGATCAACAGGGGTATTCATATGGTTCCCTCATCACCTCCTTGCACCCTATCCTGCCTTCCATCAAGACTACACACATTCTGATCTCGTATCCTGTAGGTCCGAGGGGCTGGTTGACATTGTTTCATACTGGTATGTACAGCGCAAATCTACGAGAACTTGTCCAGAACGCGGACTCCCATGTGCTCGTTTTATTTGGAGATCGAGACGAATTCACGAGCGTGGAAAAATATAGAGAATGGCGGAAAAGTCTTGAAGAAGTGTCGAGCAGCGAACGGTTGAGAGTTGTCGAGGTAGAGGGAGCATCACATTTCTGGAGGGGACCTTCTGGGCAGCAGCTTGGAGAGGAAGTACGGAGGTGGTTGCCATGACGGCTTTCTCGATCGCGTATTCAAGTAGCCGCAGTAGGATCAAAGGTTGACAGTAGCAGCTGGAATTCAACTTCCTCTTTTCAATCACCTTTGTAGTCTTCTCTATATTTCTATTATATTCCTTTTTCTGCGTCTTCTCTTAAATCGATTCACAAGCATAACCTTTCTATTACTCTCATCTTTACAAATGTACGTATATGTGCCACCGAATACGCTGTTACTCTATTTCCACGTATCTGATTGCCTTGCAGGCCGTTACCAGACGAGCGTCCTCGTGGAAGCGTGGCAAATCTCATCGGCCGCTTTGAGAACCAGGTCAAGCGCCAGCCCTCCTCATCGCCGGCATCTACTCGGAGCTTGAGTGCCACTTCCCATGTATCAGGGGACTCTGCAAAGGAGGAAGCTAAGGAACGGCGTGAATGGCCTCCAAAATCCCCTAGTCCTGATGTCAAGCCACCTGTCGCCATTCCATCTTCATCTTTTGCCACAAGCCTGGCATTAGCACAGGCTGTTTCTGCTGAAGCAATTTCGCACACTCAGGCTGATGTCGCAGGAGATGCCTCATTGACTCCTCGGTCACGTTCCACTACATCAAGTCCTGACAAGTCGAAGCCTGTTGTCACAACGGTATCTCAGCAAGAGCTGACTATCAATGTCATCGCATCAACAGCCGCGACTGGGGTGACACCGACAACTGCGAAGCCGCTTACGATCGCCAAACCGCCACCAGTTAAGGCTCCTGCGCGAGCTGTTGGAAAGTCATCTACAACGACATCTGGGCGAAATCCTCCTAAATCCACGGGGCTACGTACTCCTGCGGCTCCAGCTGCCCGCTCTACCAAATCACAGAACACGGCTCCCAGCAATCCGTCTGCATTTACGCGTAAAGCCGTCGCGAAACCTACCCCTCCGTCCACTTCCACTGGCACTGGCACTGCGCGCGCAGCAATGACTCCAGCCTCGGCCAGGCCCAAAACTCCATCTTCGACTGCGTCGAGGACGCCCTCTTCTGGTCTGTTCGCACCCACTGCGGCTTCTTTGGCAAAGTCGCGAAACACTCAGCTGCCCTCAGTCCCCTCTCACCCAAAGAAGACTGCATTGAGCAGCACCACTGCTGAACGATTAAGTAAACCTACTGCCGCTTCGCTGTCCCGAACACGGACTCAAACGACTGCCGCACCTCAGACAGGTGCAAAGCCTCCTGCTTCAACATCAACACGTGCAACATCGGCAATCAAGACCAAGCCTGGTACAAAGAATGCAGGAATCAACATGACAGGCAAAAAGGTCGCTGCTGCCCCCACTGGAGTTGGAGCTGCAATTGCCGCTGCAACAGTGCCGGAATCGGTATCTGAGGTAAAAGTTGTTCCGTCGGAAAGCGAACACCAAGTTGACGATAATCACATCGATAAAAACCCTGAGGATGTCATCAACTCGGAGAAACTACTCCCTGAGCAAGAAGGAAGTAGTTCCCCTATTACTGAAGCCGACGCCGAAGATATCGCCACTGATGGACATTTGAATGGGGAAGCCGTAGAAGCGAACAATGAGGCGGATGTCGCTTCTCCTGGTGATAATTTGCAGTCGCATGATGCTCCTCCTGAACACGCTGAAAAGACGGAGATGGCTCACGTCAATGGTGATCATGAGCCTGAAGTCATGCCCAAAACACACATCGGAAACGAGATCGAAGATATGGTCAACCTCCTTGAGTCGATGTCCGTTCCCAAGATCCGACCGGAGAGCTTCACCAGTATTCCTGACGAAGTTCACGAGATTCCTGACGAAGAGTGAAGAAATTGCGATGAACGATTATCATAACGAATTGACGACCCACTGGTATCCTTCTCCGTTTTCTGTACTTCTTTCCATTTCTCCCGACACTGACACATAGACGTTACCAACTCGTACGTTCTTACTGAGTCTCCCCAATCAACTTCTGATTTCATTCTAGTCAAGTTTTCGTTTTTTTTTTTTCATTTCCTAGTTTACTCCTTTCGTCTTTTACGCTC
Source organism: Termitomyces sp. T108 (assembly GCA_017657275.1). NCBI lineage: Eukaryota > Fungi > Basidiomycota > Agaricomycetes > Agaricales > Lyophyllaceae > Termitomyces > Termitomyces sp. T108. The sequence continues at coordinate 13,437 of JAGGAU010000203.1, forward strand.
TGTCTACCAGCACCTCATACCCTACTCATGTTCATTTGCAGTGATGGGTTGGGTAGCCCATCCGTCTTTTGTTTCATTAATATACCGCCACGAAGAACCCACCGACTTGTTGTCTTTGATCTTTTGAATACCAGTCGCTTTCTGCTTTCATCAGTCTGTATAACTTATCTTCGATTAAACTTGAAATTCCTTCACTTGCCTCCGCTTGCGATATTCAGGCGGCACAATTTTTGTCTTCTAAAGGAACACCGTCAATTACGTAACAATCGTTCTTTTGTGTTAACTGTACAGTCTTCGTAACACATGGTATGACTACGAGTCCGTCATTCTAATCATACAAAGTCCCAAGGTATTACAAGGCTGCCAATCGGACCAAGAGTCGCTCAAGGTCAGTATAAACTTGATCAATCGAATTTGGGGGTGACGTAAATGTCGTCGTGATCTGTGTAGTGAAACGGGTTAGAATGCGCCACTCAGACTAACGTCATCCAAGTTCAAAAAACCGACCTTTTCCGTGTTTCAAGATGTATTCCCGTTCCTTCTGAGCCAAATGCTTGATGTAGCTGACCACCTCGTGCGCATCAACTGCAACACGCTTATTGAAGTGCGCGCCTCCACGGATGGCAGCAATGGCAACGTCGAAACGAGAAGTACGGTTGCACAGCATCATCTACGAGAGAGATCAGGAATTAGTGTGTACGAGAAGAATTGATTGCGTCTTGGGACACTTACGTCAAATGGTGAAGTGGTAGTACCTTCCTCAGCATAACCTTCGATGGTGATTCGATCGGTACCAGGTCGGCCACCCAATAGGCCTCTTAACTCGATGGGATACCCATGATAATTGAAGTGGACATGGCGATCTGTAGTGAACAAAGCCTCAAAGGATTCCTTGGTGAGAGCGTGTGGATGTTTGCCGTAAGGGCTCATAATCATAAGGTCGGTAACATTGACGACGCGAACTCGCAAAGCGGGCATGAGTTTGCGGAGAAGAGCGGCAGCAGCGATGACCTCGAACGTCATCTCGACACCAATGCCAACGAGGACGCTAGAATCAAAGTTAGTGGATCATGCCTCATTGAAATAGGTTGAAAAACTTACACGTCGGGGTCGACGCCTTCATCAACACTGCAGAATTTCCATACGGAAGCACCGGCAACGCAATGCTACACACAGATGAAAAGATATATATTTAGATTGAAGGAATCCACTAACCTTCTCAGCTTCCTCCTTACTCAACCAGACAGGAGTGGGTTGCTTGCTTCCGACCATCAAATTGACATAATTCTTCGCTCTCAGACAGTGAGAGATGGTCGAGAGGAAACAGTTGGCATCGGGTGGGAGATAGACACGCGCGAACTGAGCTTTAAGGTTCAGAACAGCTCCAATAAACGAGGGATTCTGATGTGAAAACCCGTTGTGTTCCTGACGCGTCCAGGTAGAAGTCTCCAAGTAATTGAGAGAACCGCAAGGTTGACGCCACGTAGTTTCACTTGCCTGAAGGTTTGTAGGTCAGATGAATAGATATAGAAGAAACTCTATCAGTATTAATGACGTACCATCTTACAGAACTTGGAATATTGGACCATCATCGTGTGCACAATACCAAGGAACGCTTCGTAACTTGGGAAAAGACCGGTACGTCCAGTGAGGGTATAGCCTTGCAACATGCCCTGACAAGTGTGCTCGGAGAGGATCTCAATTACCCGCCCGCCTTGAGCACGCGAAGCAACGTCCCACTGGAAGTTGCGTCCGGTAACATCGAAGACGGCATCAAGCTTGTTCGAAACAAGCTCATCAGGCGAAAAGATCCTGAAAGTTTTGGGATTCCTGTAAAAGATTGGTTAACGAGTATAGACGACAATGAAAAAGATAAACATACTGTACAACGACCTCCTTAATGAACTGACCAATAGCCTTCATGCAGCTGATATCTTCACCAGACTTGAAGGTGAAATCACGCCAGTCAGGAGTCTGAAGAGGCTGATATGCTTTGTAGGATTCGTCCCGCATACCCATCCTCTTGCCACCTTCAGGAACTATCCTCATGATTGCATCGACAGGAGACCCATCTCTGTTAAAGAGCTCCTTTGGTCCATAAGACTCGAGCCATTTCTGGAGCATCTGAAGTTCTTCGGCATTGGTCTTGGCCTCAGGCAAAGGAACTTGATGAGAACGGAAAGAACCCTCGATGAATTCGCCATGATGGACCTTGGGACCTGTCCAGCCCTTTGGTGTGCGAAGAACAAGCATAGGCCAGCGCGGTTTGACGATAGGTGATCCCGAACGTGCTGCCTTTTGAATCTTCTTGATCTCTGATACGGCCCAATCAAGAGACGCGGCGAGGTCGTTGTGAATATCATCAATATCTTCCACGATGCGCACTTGATATCCGTATCCACTGCAGGAAATGGTCAATCGAGAGATAAAAAGACATGGCACACCGGAAAAACATACGTGTAGAGTGCTATCGTCTCCTTGTTGTCCATGACACCAGCAATAGTGCGCTCGGAAATCTTGAATCCATTGACGTGCAAAATAGGAATAACAGCACCAGACTCAGCAGGGTCTATGTACTTCATGGCATGCCAGGCCGTCGCAGTAGGACCAGTTTCGGCTTCACCATCGCCCACAACACAGGCGACGATGAGATCAGGGTTATCCATGACTGCACCAAAAGATACACTAAGCGCGTAACCTAGCTCTCCACCTTCGTGGATGGCACCAGGGGTTTCGGCATTGATGTGACTCGGGAAACCTCCAGGAACACTAAAGCGCGAGATAAGTTTTTTGAGACCACTGTAATTCCGGGAGTATTCGGGCATGAAAGTGCTCATGGAGTCCTCCATCCAGAGACAGGACAGAATAGCAGGCGCACCATGACCTGAGATAATAATGAGCCTGTTTCGCGAAATAGATGTGATGATATTCACCTGGTCCTACGACGTACAAGGCATCAAGCCCTGTCTTCTTGATAATTCTGTTGAGATGAGCATAGACAAGGACGAGACCTGGGCACGTTCCCCAGTGACCAAGAAGACGAGGCTTAATCATGTCAGGCGTGATCTTCTTCTCGAGGAGAACATTGTCGTTAAGGAAAATCATGGCTTCATAGATGGTTACAAAAAATACACGACATCTCGAGATAAAAACTAACCCGCAGAGATATAGTTGGCAGCCCTAGTAAAGAGGTCAAGACTCGTGTGTTCATCAGGAGAGAGATAGTCTTTGGTGTTGATCTGGGTTTCGAATTTGAGGATTTCCTTGGAGAGGAGAGACGCATCAGGAGGAGGGTTGGCTTGGGCAATCTGTTGCGCAGGCATGGTAGTAGATTGGGGATCCTGCATCGCTAGAGAAGCTTCTTATATGAGGGCAGTGAGTCTCACCTGAGTGAAGTAGAACGTTCATGGCGGAGTCGGATGACATCACCATCAATGATTTGTGATTTTGTGATTTCGTTTACTACACAGTACCTTTCGCAGCCCTGTCGACAGCCCGCTCATCCGACAGATTCCAGCCACACTTAGCCTGTACCAGACCGCTCTAGAGCTCGCACCACGCTGCTATCCTCGTTGTCTCTCCTTTCGAATCAGCTGGTGATGTCGACCTTATTCGGTCTAGAATGTATGACCTACACAGTTGCATATGGTCTTCCTGCATCTCCTTTGTCCTGACTTGAATGTAAGACAAATTACGGCTGCAGATTGGTCCGCCATTATCATTGCATATAATGAATTTTGAATCGTCTCTCATGCTTCAGAAATGATTCTTGGTCCCGAGATCCTTTATATTTCGAGACTACCATTGAACTCATTTTTCCGAGGTGCGTCGGTAACCTTTATCTATCGTATCGCCACAAGCAATGGAATCAAGTATTTGGTATGTGGCGAAGTTTCTTTCGAAGAACGAAATCCCTCCTGAGACTAATTACTTCACAGAATACGATCCTACATATTTATTCCAAAGCGCTCCAACGTCTGGTAAAGGTAAACATGTTTTATACAAATTCTAGGCGCTCCGAAGAGACATGGGATTAAGCGGAGTTGGGTCCATATTCCACCCAATCTATCCCCACGTCACGTCTTCTAAGGAAAATGTCAATCGGTCCGGTCCCACCCTGTCAGGGATCTGACCCTGATTCCTCGCTAGATAACTGTATGTAACATCACATCCTCTATTCCGACAGGCTAATTGTCGATTTTATCTCGGCGCCAGTCTGGCTGCGTGTCATATTGTTAGCATTGAGGGATGACTCGAAGGAGTTGTCTGGGAGCTGGGACCATGGACGAAGGGAGGTGTCATGAGCATCATGAGACCCTCTTAAAACCTGATTCATGACAATATGTTGAGCATCAACGTTAAATTTGAAAGCGAGGACAAGGATTTCGAACTCGAAGATTCGTTATCGAAATGTTTGAGGTATGTATCACTAGGATTGGTAAGAAATTTCAAAGTCGCCTGAAGCCGATGATGACCTGTATAGTTGTTACATTCTATTGGGGCGTTGATCATTCCACTTGATGACTGAAAACATCTGGTCACCACGACTGCGAACGTCATCTGATTGCTGCATCCTCGTCGTATCTCTTGTGCTTCACTGTTCATCGACGAAATTTCTGATGCCTGAGAAGATCCCCTCCCTATTGTGATGTGAAGAAGTGTTTCGCTCGTATTCGCTTGCAGGGGTGGCCCTGCCGGGCGGACCAAGGTCAAGAACCACAAACTATACCTACATACCGTGTATTTTCCGTACTTCTTCCCCGACCACCTCGAGCACGCGAAGAGGTATTTGCTGTTGGCAACATAAGTCAACGAACAGATGCCGTCAGTTCAGCGAGGTCATCGTGTTACTATATTACTATAATGGTATCTACTACGCTATGAGGTAGCCAAAGACATACTGTATCTGTAAGGATACGTAAGCTCTCAATTGTCTCCTGGACTAATCACAGGCCGGTGAGAAAGCTTAGACATCGATAGATTCCACTGATCTGTATATGTACGTTTAGGCTCGATCAAGGACTCACGTTCCATGTAGTTCTACATTTTGATGTGAGCCCTTTCGATTTACCTATCTTCTCGGAAAACAACAACATCCTCTTGATTTTACCCGGTGGTGCGCGGGTTCGTGTGTGAACGGATGAAAGATGACTTCCGTCAACACCCTCCTGCTGACTTGTGTGGCCTCAGGCTCATATTGAAGATGTCATCCTGCAAGAATGGCTTATCAAGGAAACCATAAAGGATATCCTTTTCACTCCCAATTACAATTCTTCAACGGCAATCAAATGGGATTGTCACATAAACGCAACGTGCATACTTGGAAGACGTTCTGAAAGGCTTCTTTGATTGGGTTAGAGATTATTGATGGCTGCAGTATATGGTCAACTCGCATTCGTTGACTGAGCAAGCATCGGTTTGCAACTCTATCTGAGTCTGTCTTATACATAATGAGGAATCTGTCATTGAGGAGCGTGATGGTCATAAATATTCCTATTATAACTGATTATACTTGCAACAAAATGATGGAGAAGGTGATCATGATGCATATTTCTGAACAAGGCAGGTCGGTAGTTTAGCGGAGCGCACAAGATGTTGACGTTGACAAACAGCGAGAAGAAAGATGTCCAAGATACAATGGGTTGATCTTTTCTTTGTGTACACAGCCACCCCTGGTCACGCGCCAAAACTTCTTGCACATCTTGTCCCTTGACCTCAAGGACGACTACCTCCCACTTCTCGCTTCGTTTTGCCCCATACGCCCTGCATGAAGGCAGCCCGTTCGCTTCTTCTATCATGCATTCTTGTCATTGGCGCCAGCCATTCAGCGAGTGCCTACAACTACAACTACCCTCGCCAAGGTCCATCAGGATCGTTAGCGACGTCTAATTCTGTAGTTTCAACGAGTAACACGCCATCCAGCACTTCGACTGCTTCGACGTCGAGTACCCCATCACCGACGACGAGTGCGCAACCATCGACTTCATCAGCAGCTCCCACCACGTCGACGACTCCAGTGTCACCAACCACCCAACCAACTCAACCTCCTCCGACAACTAATAATCAGCCAGCGCCAACGAGTGACACCCCAACAACCCCCTCGGTGGTCACGTCTAGTTCTGTATCGACCGATCCAGGAGGTTCAACTACTATTGTCATCGTCACCCAAACGCCTTCCTCCGTTAGTAGTAGTTCAACACCCACTCCTACTAAAGGCGCCGATGATGACGGTGCCCAAAGCGGACTTGGCACCGGATCCATAGTTGGTATATCGGTTGCTGGTGGCGTGGCTGTCATCGCCATTATCGCCTTTATGGCGTGGAAGTTCACCAGGAAACGCTTCACCAACTTCGATGACAGTATGTGATGAATCTTTTTTTTAAAACTGCAATTCTCACTTTTCGTCTTCAGACGAAGCTATCAAATGGCCAGAGCTCAATGCACACGGTGAAAATACAACTTCCCATCCCCTTCCCGTTAACAACACTGGCCGTTCTGGTTTCGACACTGGTTCCGAGGCATCTTTGTCGCGTGTCGCTTCTGCATCTAATTATTCCACCCCCGACGTGGTTAGCGGGTCTGACCCATACGCCGTCCCTCCCTTGCCACATATGAATCCAAATCAACCTTACCGTGATGACCCAAACGCAGTCTCTGGGTACTATGACCCTTACCGCGGTCCGATCCCTGGGTCCATTGGACACGGTCAAGGTATTGACGAATGGAGTGGCGAAAATATTCCCATGACGCAATTGGCTGGCCGCTCGAGCCCTGGGCCGCAAGCAGCTTTTGCTGCAGGGGGTTGTGGTACGGGAAGACAGAGCCCAGCTCTAGTTTCTCCTTATGAAGGCGGAAGAATTGGGTCTCCTGGACCTCAGGTAGCATATGGAGGCCGGGCTTCTCCGGGACCACAAACCGCTTATGGAGGCAGGGCCTCCCCGGGACCACAAGGAGCATATAACGCTGGCAGAGCATCGCCTGGCCCTCAGGCTGCGTATGACACCTACGGGCAAAGATAGCTATCGAAAGTTTCAATTCATACCACCTTCTTGTTCTCACATCGTCGAAGTGAAGGAAAGACACTGGCTTGCTCTTTTTCACCGATTTATTTACCACATCTTCCATGGATATCTTGTGGCAATCTTACGCTCTATATGCCCCTGACTCGAATAATCTATAGTTCAACCCTCGGTTTTAATATCTATTTTTTACTCTCTTACGCCCGTTTACGACGCTATTCCCAAGTCCTAAATTTATTTTATTGTACTTGGCTCATTCTGGGACTGCGTTTGTCTAAGCTTTGTAGGTCCAATGGTTAGAGGACACGTAAAGATAGAGAAAACATGGGGCCGCCATCATTTTTGTAGTGGAGTCATTACCGCAGAAGTCTTCAATCATCTTGCCTTGTCAACCTGAAATTGATGCGTACACCCGTACACCCACTGAATGTGCCTTTTTTGGTTCACAAGCATTACAAGTCCTGAGTGTACCCTTGAAATGTCTTCAAGGTTGTAACGGAGAAGAACCGCGAACAGTATTGGGCATGCTATCTCCAAGTTTCCAACCTGCGTACTTGTAAAGCATGAGGAACAATCATACATAACCCCTATAGTATTGCCAGAACATAGGCCCAGTCCAGACTTCTTTAGTCGATAGTCTTAGTTTTCCAATTGATGTGACCCTCGTTTCATGTGCATGCCGTAGCTACCGGATCAACTCGTCGTTTTCTAGTACCGTTTCATGACAAGACGAAGCCAAAGTTTCATTCTAATGCAGAAAAGGTATCACAAGGTATTTAGATCGCATTGGCTGGCACATCTGCGCCAGGTTACAGAGAGGAATCTAGTGGGGCCGCGTGGATCTCTTCGAAGAATAGAGGAATTGAAGCATGTTCGTGGACCCGCGAGTAGTTTCAAGGAGTGACGATTACGTCGCGGCTGAGAATCTCAAGTGAAATACACTCAAGTAGCATGCACGCGACGAAGCTCCTCGTTACTATTCTTACTCGTTGGAGCTGTGGAATGGCTTTACGATGAATGATTACACGTGGAGATCGTGCTTAATTTCTGTCAGCCATGCACGCAGCCGCCTACAAAACTTTGCCACATTCCATTCCCCATTGTTCTCCATTCCATGCACAAGATCCGCCGCAAACCGCCGCCCGCAGTCGACCCTGGCCTTGAGCTCGACGTTGCCCTCGACGTCCGCTACCCCACGCCCGACCCCAACGATCCTTTTGCCCCGCTGTGGGTCCTG
>JAGGAU010000204.1:0-21649 GCA_017657275.1 Termitomyces sp. T108
GTTCTTGCTTTAGGCTACGGGGCCCATAACCTGTCAGAGAATCAACGTGCGAGGGTTGCTGATTGACTAGACAAAAATGTAGTCTCAGTCTCGTGCACGTTGATACGGTACGAACTAGTATTCATTTACCTAGACAAAAATGTAGTCTAACGATGATGGTAATGAGTAACCTAATGTAAGAAAAAATACTTGCGGTACACACCTCAGTCTCGTGCACGTTGATACGGTACGAACTGAGGTGCGGAAAATAAAATGGAAAACATATCTATGGCGGCGCAGCCGAACCCACGTGATCCGAGTCCCTCGACTGCCTGATGCCCCACGTAGAGTCACTCTCGCTCTTTGACATATACACCTTGCAAAAAATGAAAAATCAATAGGTGTGCGTAAGAACTGCAAACGGACGACAAGCGACTTCAACTAGTCCATATCCATCCATCAACGGACGGGTTTCAATTCATCAACTCGTCGAACACCTCCTCCATCCCTTTCATCCAGTCTTCGAACTCCCGATAACGTTCTTCACACTCGGGGTAATCAAATCCCTGACCCAGCATCGCTTCCCACTTTTCCAAGTATCTCGTTACTATCATCTCTTTCCTCTTTTTCCTCTCCTCCGAGGTGTCGTGCCCATCCTTGTCGCTTTCCCCTTTCTGACTTTCCTCATCCCGGCCACATTCCAGCTTATCGAGGACATCGATCTTAAAACTGGCGAGCCACTCGTTCGCCTCGGAAGTATCAAACTCCATAGACAAGAGGCTATCCCACCTCCTCGCATACTTCGCCTGTGCCGCTCTTTTCAGCTTGATCCTATTTTTGGCTGAAAGGGTCTTTCCAGGAAGTGCAGCCACCGGAATTTCAGAGACTCTGTGCGAGGATTCTGGGTCCACAGCTTGTGCACTGCCTTCGTTAGATTTACCTGTCGGTGTCTGGTCATTAGGTGTGGTATTTGAGGATAGATAAGATGGTTCGTCGCGTTCAGAGGCAATATCCTGTTGGTCTATAACGATCGAAACAGTCAGAAAACGGCGTAAGAAGTCAAGATCGAGCATATACATACCACCACCCTTGCCAGGTCGACTCGAGTCAGTCGTATCAACAACCCCGGCAACTTTTGCTGACTGAGTTTCCGTTGCACTTCGCAGTACTGGTGGCATTCTGAAAGAATAAGAGGCACGGGCTGAAAAGAGGTTTTGCAAGAGGACTGTCAACCCTGGATGACAGGGAGTGGGAAAAGGGAGACTCGGGCTTCATCGGGATTACTTTATGTATGAGTTGATCTGTGCTCAGGTGATACAATTTGACACACGTAAAAGTTCATGGGATGATGACAGGTTACAGTTGCGAATAGGCCACAGGATGTCAGACCGTACTGAGTAGGCGTTGAGATAGAGAGGAACGAAAGTAGATCTAGCGAAAAAGACGGAATGAGGCTCAATACATGATGAATGTAGGCAGGGACTCACACTAATAGATATATTAAGGGGAGTGCTTCAGCTGGCTGCAAACGTCCAGGGTGATTCGAGGGGCGTAGACGTGGAACTTAACGGACCAGTCACTACAGAATGTATTATATCGTTCCTCCCTCCTATGGTACACATTGTACGGTATAATAAGTCAGAGGAAAACGTCGTTAGCTGTCACAGATCATCAGGTCTGACCCAAGTAAAAACAAAGAGGAAAACTGACAATGTGAACAAGATCCAACACCTCAAGAACCAAATCACTCAAGTATCCCAGCCCAGCTCGCATGGGACTTTCCAACGCGGAATGCCAGCCAAAAAAGGAACGTAGTGAAAAGCACGAGCGCTGCTCGGGCCCAGGGTGAAGGAGTTGGTTGTTCAAAGCGTGGGTCTACGGGAAACGTTGGCGGACGAGGGCGCGCATCTTCTAGCTCATGCTCATATGCAGGTGAAGGCTCGTCAGAAGTGGGGAGACGTTTGTAGAAATTGGAGGACATGGGGTTTGCACTTGCGATCCAACAATTATGTAATCTTATCTCTCAAGTTCCTACCACGACTTTTACTTTTATCAAACTTGTATACCAAACCAGCACTCTGCAATTCTAGTTTATGGCACAGGTGTCAGACCGACAGTATAACTCACGCTTTACTCAGGTGGAGCGTAGAGCCCGTTGTAGAAGAGAATTACTCCTCCAGAGAGACGAGAGTTTTGTGGTCGAACGTTCGCGGACGAGAATACAAGTGGCAAGAAACAAGACTCAAAGGAGGACGACCAGAGAGTAGAGGTAAGTCTCCGAATACGTGGTCTTGAGGCAAACTAGTAGGCCTTCTGCAGATACAAGAGTCTCGTCGATGAGCGGCTTACTAGAGGACTAGAGACAAGACAAGACGAATGGTCGATTAATCTCAAAGACCAACCCCGACTAGCAGTACGACACGAGAAGAGAGAGAACGAGAGGACAATGCCGGTTAACGAGAATGGGCAAAATGAAGCGAGTCAAGCCCCGAGCAGTCGAGGGAGTCACGTCAGATGGCCTGAGGCAGAGGGACGAGAAACGAGACACGAATCCAACGAAACAAGAAATCGGGCGTACAAAAAACCCAATGTTATTTTCGTGTATGTAGTCCTTATATACTGTCTCTGCACGGTCTTTGGATCGACGATCTCTTCCCGTTTAAGTTTCGACCAACGGACGGTTTCATAATTCCTCCAGATCGCAAACCTTAATTCTCTCTCTGACTTTCATTCGGTCCGATTTCCGTAGTCATGCCCTATCGCGTCGTCTTGTCTTCTTTCAACCCAAAGCTATGTTTCGCCCTCGTCATCTTCGTACGGTGCTTTACCCATTCGTCCCACTGCTCATGCTATTTCTTCGCGCGGTCTCGGTGTACCATCTTCTTCGTAACCCAGTCTGAGAACTGCCCTACTGCCTGATTCTTTCAGTGCCCCTTTCTCCTCTACCACACCGTCTTGATGCATCTTGAGACATCGTTGTTGAGCAGCATTCCTTCAACTTGAGATTAGGTATCTTCACCGGTGTGCTTTATTCCATGCTCATCCGTTGCCCACTCAAACAAGAAACCAAATTCCTCTTAATATGAGATTTCATCTGTCAGAGCCTACTCCGACTCTACAAGTACTCGAAAGTTGAAGGCTTCTCATGGGTCATGTATGCCCTTCGGTGCAAGCTCATCCCCTTGTTGCTCTGAAATGTGGATAGGTTGCCCACGTCATGTGAAGACCCTTGTTTTCATTGCCAAGTTGGATTCTGGAATGTTAGGGCCTGGTACTCAATATCCCTCTCCGTCACCTGAGGGGAGGCAAAGAATGTCACTGCTCTCTGAAGTGTCGATATCAAGGAACTGTGGTCTAATCATTGGCAGAGACTGTTCGGCTTACCTATTTACTGAAGCAGAACTCGATAGGCTTAGCAAATATACGCCGGGTGCGAAAACTAGCTTTTTTTGTATGAAGGATGTGGTATAAAGATGAGAGACATGAGAAAACCCGACATTTCTCTGGCTGAAACATGACTCTGTACCACTGCAAACCGTACGAAAACGCAACTGGGCCAATTACCGCAACGGGTGCAGAAGAAATCGATTTAGAAAAGCTGGTGGAACTAAATGCTTTCAGACATCTTGGTATTCAGAATGACACCATCTAGCTTCACCTCAAGCACTGACTTTCTTTCATCATCCTCTAGAAGAACAGATGATATCGCGTCAAGCAGCTGCCAGGGGACAAGCTCAATTTTTGCCACCGAGTCGATGATGCCACAGCTCTCTTTGTTTTGCGATCCACAGTCAACCTCAATCTCTCAAACTGAGGATTTCGACTGAGAATTCACATAGCCAGATGTTGTCAATGTATTATTTCTTTTTTCATGCATTCCAGTACGATATGGTGCATGTTATTCCCTCAGTGGTCAGCTCATTAGTGAGCCGGAGAGTCTATGACTAAACCCAGCGAGGGAAATGGTTGTTTGCGTTATTTTCTTGAAACACCTTCATATTTGTCAGTAACGTGTGCAAGGCACGCTCGATCTCAAGGTTTTCAGGTCTGCATAGTGAGAGCCTGACCCTATCCAAGATGTCTCTTGTGGAGATATGAGTGTTGAAAATCATAATCAATGTGAAAATAATCTACAGATTCGAATCTCGAGTCACATTTACCTTTTCGAGTAGGGAAACAAAGCTGCAGCACAGATATGTGCGGCAATGCTGATCAGATCTTGGAATATCATTGATGAATTACCCAGACAGAGACTTTGACTTACTTTCGCTGGCTTTGAGCCTTAGACATTCAAAAGCCCGGTCCAACGGGGCTTTACATAATCTCAAGCGGTAGGGTCCGGCTCAACTTTGCTCAACTTACAGTCTCCAGAATTGGAGGATATCGTCGACTACGACTGGAAACAATGAACGATGATGAGTTTTGAATTGCCGGGCAAGCTGCCATACCGAGCCCAGAAGCGTGGACTTCTGAAAAGAATGCGCCATTTTGTATTGATGAACATCGAGAGTAGTATCGACATGTGAATGTCGAGATCTATATATCGCCTTGTAAATGTCGACGTGAGTTCTTGTAGCGACCGGTAAATGCCGATATCCCACGTCTTGCCCATGGAGAATGATGCGAGCCCACTATCTCCACTCAAATCTTCACATTTCCACGGTCTAATCAAGCGTCAAGTAATCATCCCTTTCAAGTTCGTATTTCCGATGGGCACTCTGAACAAGAGCTTCGAATGGATTCTGTGGGACATACAGTGTTTTTTGGCCGGAGTATCTTTCTTGTATTACTGGGCTCATACTATATGGCCACAGAGCCCGGACTTTTCAAGTCACTTACAAAGGAGGATAACTCTTTGCATTCTATTTCCCATCTACGAGGTTCATGGAACCGAGAAATACTGATTTCTTATCTTGCTTTCTCGGTCGCGTATACCTGTCTTTCCTCGAATTTTCGCATTATTCCGCGATCATCTAGATGCATAGTGGTTCGTCAAGCGCCTGATTCTAGAGGAATTAATCATTCCAGTCTGCATTCTCCAACTCCGTAGCCTCTCATACTACTCTGCGCTTGAAGATACTTTTGCCAACTCATTCTGAACATTTACGTATCCAGATGATCCCAACCGCTACTGTGCATCAAAATGCGATACGTACCAGAGTATTGTCGTCAATGTAATCCCTCGTCTCTCTCTCTCTCTTGCAAGTTATATGAATACTTGGACCACTTTCCTGCCACAGTAGCAGTTTGTAGCATGACGTTCTTGTCTGGGCTTGTATTTTTGCCATCTCATGGAATCATAAGCAAACGATCTCGAAGAATATATAAAGGTCTTAAGTCTCACGACAAAGAGCAAGCCTCTCAGGTCAGAGAATCATTTCTGCATTCCACAGCTTGTCATTCTCGTTTCTTGCTCAAGTCCACGAGCAAACGAATGAAAACCTACTATCGATTTTCTACATGCCAAGTGTAATACACGTTCAACGACAACGACGCATAGCCTGACTTGTTTCACAGAGTTTCAGCGTAGCTGTCTGCCTGAATTGACTGGTGCGGAAACTTCATTTTTACTTTTCGACCGGAAATCGTCGTTCGCCATCCGAACAACGCTACTTGTTAGGACACTGCATTTGATACTTGTTTCGAATTGCAACTCCTTGTAGCCAAGCATTTTAAGTGGTATATGATGACTTTCATCACAGTGTTGGTCCAAACATAGCAGTATAGAGAGGTCTATTTATTAAGATTCTCGGACCAGTGCCACACGAATTACACGCTTTGAATATTTGGAAAATTGATTGTGGAAATAGTGGAAGTTCATGATGAAATGATCGGCGATGTAATTGACTTGAACGCCAGTCATTACTTGAAGTCTTGGCTAACTCAAACAGTTCGTCGGCCGTACGATCGCGCTCCCATGGGTATTTATTTTCATTTCTTCATCGAGAATCTGATCGCTTTGTGGTTTCTGAAGCGTCACTCGTGCTCATCAAAGGCCGAAGAAGGCAAAATCAACATTGAGTGGTGATAGAAGTGTCTTTGGCAGAGGACGGCAGTACGGCTTCAAGCACCAGATTAGGATCAGCTCCGCAGTATGTGACCCTATACTACATGCTGATAAAAAATGTCAAGCCAGAACGAAAATTGGATTGATATCAGCTGCTTATGCCTAGCCAAGGCCGAAGTATCGCAGGCAAGACCAGTCGATGCTACTCTCGGCGACGGAAGGAGTGTCTCGAATAAATCCTAATCCCAGAGTTCCTAGGCCCCATAACCATTGTGGTTGCTTGCATGTTATACTTACATAGATGTTGATCACATCAACAATGCATCCTCAACTCAAGCTTCAAGTTTAGCAGCTACATACAGGGCGGGCAGCTGTTCACGCGATCTACGGACGCACAATCCGACAGACACGCACTGTCTTTGCTAAATAAGGAGGTGAGCCTCTTTTGCACAGCCTTGCCTCATGTCATTGTCTGGCCCAGCCCCGGATGATCCGCAAAGATACTAGCACTGGCTGCAAGTACTGTACCCTCACAATAGAATCCTTAAAGGAGCCACTGCAATGGAGTGAGCAAAGTGTACGTCGCTTGAAATAAATCGATGGTACCAAAGCTTAGGCCTTCCAGTTTTTCAACAAACCCTTGAGAGAGTTGAAGACAAGAGAAGAACCTAAGGGGCGCTTCAGGACAAGATCCTGCTAGAGCTACAGGGGATGGCTGGCGGGATGGCTAACAGATAAGCCGAATGATATGATGAAGAAGATGAAGCATGCACATGCTTTGAGAGCTAATTTATACATTCACCTTCAATCGTACATGTCCAGCACTAGAACCGTTAGGGCTTATTTTGTTCCTTTATAGATAGAGTGACGTTCGACTACAGGGCCGTTCAAGGTATCTGGTGATATGTGTAATGAAATCGTCAAAGAAGGTCCATCAGTAAAACATCAATAGCCTCGGACTGAATGATAATATGGCTAAGAACATGTATTAATTGCAATATAGTTTATATAATCGAAAAATATACCGGGACATAGCCTGCACTTTGGGATGCAGGTCGGTCTGGGTAGGGAGATATGAAGAACTTCAACGAGCCAGAGGGATCGCCATAGTCACGACACACTTCCAAGAGCCGCGAGTCTGAAAGAGCACTGCCGATAGCATAAGACCCGATCTCTGTCGGGAATATTGAGAAACTCGGTTGACTTTCGTCAGGTATACACAGCTATTGGCAATTATTCAACTTCACCATATGTAGATCGGGTATCGAACCTTTGATAGTAGCCTTTCACGGATAGCTGAGCCACTGGAAGCACCACTGATATCGACCATGCGATATTGCTCCGCATTTGAAGTCACGACGACACAAACTGAACCCAAGCGTCTTGATGCTCTAAACGGTAGAATATTTTAGTATACCTCCTGCCGAAAAATCCTTCCGCGTCAGAAGTTCCCGGGTCAACTTACATGTAGCTTCTTGAATGAGACCTAGATGTATGACTTTAGTGAATGACAAACAATAAACTCATGTTGAGCTTACATTGTTGAGTACCCGGAGGGGTAACCTGATGTGTAGCTACAGGAAAATCAGTTGCTCGTGTAATACGTTTATATGTGGATTCATATCAGCAACTCGTGATCTCAAAGGGACGCGACGCGAGCCAACGTTTCAAAAACGAGTGAATGATGGGAGATCTTTCCTGTCAGGTTTGATCGCAGCCCAAAAAGATGCGGATAAATGCGGATTGTACTCGAGTGGACATGATGTGTTCAATGAACCAGCAGAATCCAATGATACAGGTACTTTACATCATGGACCAGATCCTTGTTGTTCGGGCGGGAGCCAACACAGACCTGCAATAGAAGTAATGAATCCCCGGCGTTATAACTTGGTTTGGTTGGATTAATTCTTTTGGCTAGAAAGTTGCTATAGTTCCGATCTTTCAAGTCCTATCAGTAACCCTAAAGGCAAAGCTTGGAGCCTGAGCGAGACGTTGACAATGACAATATTCGTGGAGATAGGAGATAACCAAACAAGAGTAACCAAGGCCGAGGGCGATTTCTCGATATTCTAAGACGTCAACCTTTCAACCACCATGGTTCAATTTGATTGCAACGAAACTCTCTCTGACGTTACTCAGCTCGGAGTATGGCACCACCTCGGCCAAGTTGGCCATGGGATCCAACTTATCCGAAATTTTCTCTCGCAATAGAAAATGATGATCCCAATCTTTCCCGTGGACTTTCGACTGATGGTATGACTTGTTGCCTGAAGGAAGCAACAAATCGCCTCCCCTTATACAACATGCCTGATCGTCTCCCTTTGGAACCTGGCAAAAGTTCTTGAATAACAGTAAATCATTAGCTGAAAGGTTATTGAAACAATGGAATTCTATCAATTAACTTGCCACTGTGCTATTGGACATATGTGCAGAACCCGTCTGGACATATTCAATGAATACCATTATGTTGCTCAGAGTTGGGCCGCCATTGAGGTCGTCGGTTAACCATCCCCGAACATCGTCTAACCACGTATAGCGAGGACAGTTGGTCGCCGTCTGTCAGATTGACACTCCGCCATTTGATATCATCAATCATCACAAGACACATCTCTTCCAACCACAATCAACTAACATGCCATCGGTTAAGGTCGGTGACAAGCTTCCCCAGGGAACGTTTACCTATATCCCTTACAGCCCCGAACTCGATGACAAAGTGAGTTGGACTAGAGTCGCGTTTTCAAAATGTGAATACTCATTTGAATCTGCGGACCAAGCTTGCTTGCGGAGTTCGTGAGTGATTCATACATAGGTTACACGAACCGTATCAATTGTGATCTTATCAGCACTCAAGCTCTCGACAGAAGAATGGAAAGGCAAGAAAATCGTATTGTTTTCGGTTCCTGGTGCTTTCACAGTACGTCCTTGAAGACCTGTTTTGAATAGGCACACAATGGCCTTCCATATAGCCCACCTGCCATGCTAAACACCTACCACCCTACCTTGAGAAGTATGATCAGTTCAAGGCAAAAGGCGTAGACGTAATTGCTGTTCTGGCGGCGAACGATACGTTTGTCATGAATGGGTGGGCTAGAGTCGAAGGATTGAAAGACAAGGTCAGAACTTCGATCACCCCAGTCAGTCTTAGCCGACACTCACATTAGAATTTTAGATCTTAGCCTTGTCTGACACTGGAGCTGAATGGTCTAAGTCCTTAGGCTCTGAATTGGCTATCCAGACTCCTGGAATGACCCGTACTGCTCGCTACGCCATTGTCGTTGACGACCTTACAATCACATGCATCGAGGTAAACTACTTGAGTGTATGCCATATACCTTAGGCGCACTAATACCTATAATTATTAGGTCGAACCAGCTCCAGGTGTTAGCGTGTCTGGTGCAGATGCCATTCTGGCGAAGCTCTGATGATCGATAAAAATCAGTGGGTGACCCATATGTTGATTGACTTTAAGAGAAAGAACTGTGAATAGTCGCACGATAGCTTCTACACGTTGTGATGGAGCGGCCGTCCGCCGGTGTCTAGATTTTCACATATAAGAGATTGAATCGATTCAATAGGCACTCCTCTATACTACATACTACAATTATAGAAGACAGCACCCACCATCATGATTAAGCCCAAGGATTATCATCATCGAATTCGTGATTCAGCACACGGGCATGAATAGGAGGTGTGCCCACTCTTGCGATGACACTCCCTGTGTCCGGAACTTGGCTACTATTAGCAGGTCTGCCTAGATCATCAGCATCATCAGCTCCAAGCAGATCATCCCCTGCTTCTAACCGATCTTTGACATCCCGTTGTCTGACTACAGTTTCTCCTTCTGTTCTCTTGCGGTCTACCGTATGCGCAACGAAACCTCGTTTGTATAACTTTCGCAGCCCTGCTCCTCGGATTGCAGGTTCACCTTTTTTCCGCTCTCGCATGTGCTCATCTTGAGCAGCGTCATAGGCTTCAACTACCAGATCCACCGCGTCGGGTGGCAACATTGGCTGGCTAGAGAATCCTGCACGGGAGTTATTGTGCGAACGGGATTCTATGGGCGGAGAACGGATCATAGAGGCAGCATCGTTGCTTATAACTGATGACTGCAAAGATGTGGCGTGGGACATTTGATGATGATTACGACGTTGAGGGGATTGCAAAGGTGTACATGACCCCGACTGAGGGTCCCGGCCACGTATTTTAATGGTCATACTTTCGGGTCGATCATGGCCATTAGCTGAAGCAGAGCCGTGATTTCCCCTCGTACCAAAGTCTGTCGAGCCCAATGCACCATAACCCTGCCATACAGGACCACCCCTCCCTTGCAAGGCAGCTAGGCCCTTGGCACCACGAATCGGCGAGAACCAAGCCCCTCGTTCATCCCTCAGGACCCTCTCCTCCTCGTCCCACATGTTGATCCGTGCATTCTCGGAACTAACGTCGATGACGGGGTAATTATAATCACCAAACAAAAACTTCTTGCTCTGGACGAAAAGGTCTTCGTCATTTTCGTTTAAATCACCAAAGGGCAATTCATAGCCGTCTTCAGCGGTATGTGTATCATGATGCCAGATATCCAGATCCTCATCGGAGGCTCGAAGGTCCGGAGCCAAATGAATAATACCCTCCGCTTCGGCTTCAAAAATCGGGGCGTGGACGTCATCCTCAACTTGATCATAACCAGCGATCCTTGATATGGCCTCATTGACACCCCGTCTCAACCGACCAGGGGCTTGAGTCTCTTCATTCTGCTGGGGAAGCCAATATTTTCTCTGACCACCCTTGCTATAACGGAGCCCAGCGCGGATTCGCCTGTCACGTCCTACGCCCTGATGCATGACACCTTCAGCAGGTTCAAATTCACGATAGTCCATTCCTTCGCCGCGGAGCGTCGCTTTTGAATCTTCAACTACATCAAGAAGCCCAAACGCATCACGGAAAGCATAATACATTGGCATACGAGCGACATACGAGAGACTGTGGTCGATGTAGTCCATGTGTGAAAAAGCGTACATATGGGCAAATGCAAAGATAGGCATCTCTAGACAGATAAGGGTATCGGTAAGGCCAAGGGAGATATGCTCGGCGTCGGTGTATGGCCCAAGTCTGTTGATAACTCTCGCCGCAACGAGGACAGAGATTCCGATAGACTGCCAGAATGAAAAAAACAGAATGCCCTTGACACACAGAAACTTGGGAACTGGCCTGAATGAATCGATAAGCAATTTGGGTGAACGATAAGCGGAGGACAAACCGAAAAGGCTTCAAATCATCGTTTACGCATAACCAGAAGACTGCTAAGCAATACAGGCTCAGACAGATACTCGCGTTGTAAACAATGCTGACGTAGAGATATCCAGAATTAGCGCGAAAATCTCCCTCATTGAACTTTCCTAAGGCCTTCAACACGACTGTGACCACGGCCAAAACTGGTTTGACTTGTACGTATTCTGAAACAGATGATTTAGCCCCAAAGCAGGGTCAGATGAGGGACTTGAAGACCCACGGAGAATTCCACGTTTTAAAGAAAGAAAGGTGTACGGGTCACTAACATCAATCTCACGAGTGAACAAACTGGTAGGAAAAACTGGCGTTTTGGGAGGGCGGCCATGAAGGAGGATAAGAAGAGATCGCTCGCCACCTAAATATGATAGAAGCAGTACAAAGAAACAGTAGATGACGAAAGCCTGACAACGTTTTCAAATGTTATGAATGTCTTTGAAAAGCGTGGATAACGCTTACTTCATAGATGTCACGGATAGCATCAATCACAAACGCAGCCTCCAGTGAAAACAAAGCAATAAGCGAAGAAACGGCGTATATTGGGACCATGACCATGATTCGAACGACCATCCTGTAACCCAAAAACGTAAAATGGATCAAGAAACTTTGTGATGTCGACACACACATGTCACACACACCGTTGCAACATTGGCTGCCTGTAGTTCTTCAAATGCAGGTATATTGATGTTGCAGAAACCACGACTGCTACGAGAGTTGAAACGCCCGACAAGACCAACACTGGGGTCGGAAGACGAGATCCTGCTCCCGAGCCTGATGTAGTTGCCATGGTACAGCAGCCTCCTTTATTGAGTCAGGAATGAAAGCATATCACGTTGGCAGAGGGTCGTTGTCGTTGCTAAAGCTCGTAAGGCTGCGATCACGATGTCCCGACCCATCGATGACGACGTGATGACATAAGCAATTACCCACGGTCTAGGTACATACAAGATTTATCAAGAGGATTGACTGCTGGGAACGTCCTTCTTCTTTTCTCAGGTTAAACAATGTCATTATATTATGATGTGATCATGCGACACATCGATGCCAAAAGTCGTTTCCTATTCCAACCTAATATCCTTGACAGCACCACCCTGGATTCAAAGAGATCCTAAGGTTCTAGATGCCATTTTCCTTCACAATCTAGGGTATTGACTGATTCAGAGAACGCAATTTCTTCCCAAGAGTCTGCTTTCGTCTGATCCGCGGAATGGCTGTGACTAAGGCCTCCTCAGTGCTCAGGTCTCAGGTCTGACGTTCGTTTTTTAAGAAATTTCTAACCTAGCTAAGACGTTTTCGCAAACCGAACAATACAACGACCTGCATGTAATGTTCACACTTATCTCGTCATATATTGCTTGATCCAGTCATTTTTTCCTGGCTCGAGAACATTCCTATGGTTCTTCTGTCTCCCAGACCAGTTCAGTTTGCTGCTTCGACGTTTCACGTCAACCCCTTCTTTGTTCAAATATCGTGAGTGTGTCGCCATTCTCTCGCTATCACCATCACCTCAATGTTCTTTTTCAAGTACCTTTGACTTTGATGCGTGATTGACGCGAGTTCACGATCAACCATGAAAATGATGCTGATTTATGCTGGACATTATTAAACCTTACTGTAGAGATCACCACATGGACACCCTCAAAGTACAAAATCCATTCCCACATCTGGACGCTCAACTGCACTCGTGATCTTTGGTCCATCGAGTCTTCAAATGCCATGCTCGACACGCGGGCTATTGAGGTGAATACTAGTGTTTCATAGGTTCATGTGCTCCAGACATCTATGGTGTGTGATTAACAATTTTTATTTTCAGTTCTGAGCCAGTATTAAAGGCTATGATGATTACTTCGAGGTTATTCAATGGAACTGCCAGAGATAACCATGCGGTCATTGATACATTGGATTCGGTAAGGACTTGTTCAAAGCTCAGATCATCCCGAGCTATCTGCTCTCTACTCTTACAGGACAGCGAGGACTACATTAGATATGCAAATTGAGATTTGAATAATTATGCCCAGTACCCTATCCGGTGTTCCCACAGTATGTACGGTGCAAATTATCTTTATCATACGACTTGAGACCTGCACGCTTCAATTAACTGTGTTTCACTAATGTGGATAGTGGTCTGTTTTCGTCATTACATCATCCTCATCAACTCTCAAGGAAGTCTTTCTGGTATGTTCAAGCATTGACTGGTGATATACAGTAAGCAGGATGATCTCTAGAAGTTGGGGACAATACAGGATCCGGAAGGTGATGATGGGCGATATCCGGACCATGTAAATTATCAGATGTCGCAATTTTCATGAAACAGAAATCGTTGTGTGGTCGATATCGACAAAATTCACCCATATCTGATAACTGACTAGTTCAAAATAGCAGCGTTATCTTCGAATTCTGAGGAAAAGGTATTGGCCACCAGCAATGTACCCATTTCTGACACCGGATATTGTTTCCTTGGGAAATAGTGGAAAAGAAACATGTTATGGTATTTCGGACATATTAAAATCTAATGGAAAAAGTCTTGAAACCAAAGGAAATTGCCTTTTTCTACAGTGAAAAGCTGGCTAAGAAACATATTACAGGTTTCTTTCACTTATCAGCAGAAACAGGTTCTGGCTAGCGATACTAGATGTTGATAAAACCCAGTTGGCTTTCTTTGAATCTCTATCCCAACCGCATGTCAAACCTTGACATTCCTTTCACTGTCGAGGCCTTCAGGCATTGGTTGCCAATTATGAACTCGGATACGTTCCTTGTTGATGCCGCTGGATCATGGTCCCTTCAAGTCCAAGGATTTATGCACTGTACACATAGCATTAATGGGGTAGTGGTAACCTGGGTCGTTGCCATCGACCCGCCGAGGGTTCGATTCCCTCTTAATGCACACAGTTGTCGTGATCATTTTGTGGTCAACTATACGAGTATCAAGGGTGACCTCGGTGTCATCTCGTTATCGAGAAACTGAGTTCAATATCTATCTTCTGATAAAAAAGTTTACGACGCCATATTATAGGGACCCCACAATATATCGATAACCACCTCCAAAATATGAGTCTTGTTATTATGTCACAATTTCACTATCGACCTATGCCTGTTCTGCCCCAACATAAAGATAGATTTACAAGAGAGATAGCTGTCCAGCAGATGGCTTCGTCCATCATTACAACCAGTAATGGATACATATCGCAACAGGCGTGCAGTTATAAAATTAAGGCAATCAACAGTGATGCTGTCAACATTCCCCATACATGACTCCTCGAGGTAGAACTGGTTGTTTGTACACTGGTCGGAGTCTGCTCCAACGTACCTAGCAGGATAACAGAACGGAAGACTAACTTGGGAAGTTATCACCGTTGGCCTTGGCAGCAACCACGTCGGCCCTGAGTTTGTCACCAGCATCAGGCGGTACGGTGGAGACGGAAGCCCATTCTGGGAGGGTCAACCGATGGGTATGTTAGGTTTCCATAATAGAAAGATGCAATGACGCTTGAAAACAAGTATTTGGTCGAGTCGACATGAAATGAGGTCTCATAGACATACCTTTCAAAGAATGGTTCACCGTGACTCCAAAAGAAGAGGAATCCACTATGGCAGGAGGGTCCGTTGTGAGCAAGGTTGGCGGTACCAAGAATTCATGTCATTCTTGCCATGGATGAAGTCACGTGGATCCACGGGAAACATAAAGGGCCAATCACCGCTGGCACCAGAAGATGTTTCCATTGGAAAAAGTGCACAAGAAACCTGTTATACCATTTCTAAAGTGCCAATTTCTGAAGGAAAAAGTCTTGAAACAAAGAGAAATGCCTTTTTCTGTGAGAAATTGGCACTTTGGAAATGGCATAACAGGTTTCTTTTACACTTTTTCCAATCGAAACATGTTCCAGTGCCAGCAGTGATATATATGTGGCTCGTCACAGGGGAAGGTGTTGCAAAGTTTAGAATTGATTTTTGAGACGATGTCAGATGGTCCACGTAACAATTGGTTACCCTATATTCGTATCCAGTGAATTGAGAGATAGCGGCAAGGCAAACCCAATCCTACTGTGTCCACTAATGCAGAAAGCCTGATACCTCGGGAGATTGACAATCTTGGAAGCTTGTTCTCATCAAGACATCATCCACAAAAATTTCCTAGGTGATTGGATAAACCTAGATTCACTTGTAAGTAACATGATGCTGGAACAACACGTAAATGCCGCACCTCTTTCGAAGAATCCGGAGGAGGGAATCCGCCTTCGTCTACTGTGTATCCACACAAAGTTACCCAAGTCAAACTGTCGTCAGATATGCTGGACGGTAACTCGCCAATACTCAACAGTCCATCATTTCCACCTATTTCAACTGGAATTGTGGTAATGACAAAGCATTTGTTGTTACAAGTCAAGGGAGAAAAGGAGTTATTCGAGTGTGAGAATCAGCGACCAGTTGACTGAAAGCAGCAGCTTCCCCTGACATGTTCTATGCTGGAATTCCGAGCCCTAGTAAAGGTCTACAATGGAAGGGAGCTCTAAGCGTCTGAGGTGCGAAGTGACAGGATTAAACGAGAAGTCAGGAAAGGTGGTTTGTCTGAAATCTGTGCTTGCAAATCCACGCTTGGAGAATTTGATGCCGGTATCTTGTTCCTACATGAGCAAAGCCATCCAAATCACACTTGGGAACGCTGAGCCTAAGAGTTTGTACAAGAGAAAACATAGGTACCTGTTGACCTAAACAAAATATTCCCACCGATCCAGGAGTATCTACACTCGTATTAGTATCATTGATTGCCGCGAAGGACTGTTCTGACAGGGTCAGTCCCGCCAGGTTGACCGTGTTGTCTCCCATCAACCCGTTGGCATGGGTCCTTGTTTGTGAATCACCATAAAGGAGCGCGATATCAAGGCCAACGGAATGGAATGTTACTTGAGGGTATTTTTGAACTGCTTTGTAACAGGTCATACAGGTGTCTGAGACGGCCCAAAGGTCAGACGATCCGATATCTTGAAATTGATAAGACCAAGTACAACAGGCTATCAAGGCAACTGACCAAGAACGACGGGCAAAGCTACTCCTCCGTGTAGAAATGTTGTCCGCATGCTGACCCCGTTAATCAACGAGGATGTGGAGGTCGTAGGATAGCGTAAACGGGAACTGATAGATAACGATGAGCATGAAGAAAGTTCGACGAGAAAAACTTGGCGACTTGTGTTGGCAGCAAGTCCCGCAGAGCCGTGAACGACAACTATCTGATGGTCGGATATTTGATAAAGATTTTCAACGTCAAACTTCATTGAATGACCGTTCGATAGTCATTTCTAAGAATGTAAATGTGTGAAAAACAGAAGGAGTATTGTCAAAAGCAAAACCTAATACCGTGTACGATGGCACCATGTGCCGAGCACGTTTAATTGAATAAAAAAAAAAAAAAGCAAAACCTACGGTCCAGGAGGCTTGACTTCGAGCCAAGATTTCTCGTTTGATCAAAGATTCCAATCAAGAAAAGGGAGATAGATACAAATTGGGTAAGTTGCAAGCAAACAGGGTACAGCGCTGAGAGTCTGTGCACAATCCACAGCCTGAAGGCTGGGAGAGTGTCGCTGGGCGGTAAAGTTTGAATTTGATAGCAGGTGAATTGAAAGTCAGTGCATAGTGAGCGTAAACCATTCTGGGACATAAGGCGAAACTTGCAAGCTTAAAGCTTGCAGATCTGAGGTCGTGAATGCAGTCCTGTGCAGTGGTCGTGCGGAGTGAAAGTAAAGACCACTGGAGTCGAGGTCTAGCCTAGAACTGGTTAAGCACCAGGATATGATATATAGACAGACGTCTGCCGTTGTTTGCCTCCCTGCAATAAGTGCTCCAGGCTGCCTGCATTGAAGAAAATTGCAAGCTGGAGGTCGGCCTGGCTTGCGCAATAGAGCATTAGTGAGCTCCAGAAATTTGAGAGTTGTTCGCAGACACTTCGGGCATCTTGGACAAGAGCACTGTCATATAAAGCTGCGTCAAAGACTCCATGGCTGCATTATGAGTATATTTGCTACCCTCGGAACAGAGACTTTGGACACGAATGGGTCGACCCCCGATAGTCTCATAATCTAATCTCCGACCTGGTCCGTGCTTACCGCTCGTGGATATATATAAGCAACTCCTCACCCATTTGATTTCTTCACCACTCTGGCCTTTTGGCTTAGATCAAGTGTAGTATCTGTTCTTAATAGTTTAACCACTATTATGGAGGCACTGCCTCCATTCTTGGTTATCTAATTTTTGCTGCCCCTGTCTTCTGTGCTCTGCTTGCAACACGGGACTGCAATGACCTTGCTGCTGCACTACCGGCTTGTGTCGTTGGGGGATTCTCTCACTTTTCCTTTGCTAGTATCTTGGGATGCATGTCTGATATGATGTTGACATCTCATGCTAGCAAAAGTTTTTCGAGAGCATGCTTAAAATTTTCTTCGGCTCTGGTTGTTATATCTTTGTCCTGCTAATTTGGTCAGTTCTTTCCTGGGTTCTCTCACCCTGACCTTAGGTGCGTCGTGACCTGGTACAAGCCTCCGGGCTACTGCTGAAAAGGCAGCAAGCCTTCGACTTCTCCGCTTCTCGTCGGGAGGTACAATTGGGCATCGGCCAGCGCTTCCCCCTCCTGAAATGCTCACCTGTTCGGGGTTCCCGGAGCATGCCATGCGGGCGTTGTCATACTCCCCCTCAGTACAGTGTATCCTATGCCCTTGCCATGTGCTACAGGGAGGGATCACCCTATAGAACTTAAGACGGTTCAGATTTAGGGTAGCGGTCAAGCCCTCTGACCAACCCCGTCGCAAGGGGAAAACCCGTATAAGACCTGAGATTAATCTCATGCTCGTTTTTAGTACTGCTACCACTTGAGTTTCAAATTATCAATTTCAATTCTTCCTCACCGTCAGGCGTCAACGTTCACAAACAAACAGCTTGCGCTCGTCACTCCCTCTCGTAAAACACGTCCCGCATTCAGTCGTCCTTGAATCCGCCCTAACCTTAATCTACCTTAATCGGCCTTGTAGCAACGTGAGCCCTCTACTACACATGCCACCACAATCCCTGAGAGGAAAGTTTTACTACACAACTTATATAAATACATCGATACATAACAACGCTGCTCCCTGTACATGGTACTGTAAATCTGGCCTATCGGGCCCGCCTCTTAGCTCTGTATTCTAGCTTGTCGGCGTTAAACAGTATACAAGTACATTGGTTCCACACCGGATCTCAAATGTGTTGATCTTTCTCCCTCAGTTTTTCAAGGAGTTTCGATTCATCCGGCTCATTTTATCTTCTCCCGGCTAACTCCGCAATCAAAGAGTCGACGTGACAGTGTCCACAAACGACTGAATACTTTTATTAGGCAGCCGATTTATAACGCCATTATCACCTTGGTGCCACCTTTTGTCCTTCGAAGTGACGCTTCGTTGAAGAACGCACCGCTTGAGGCTTAGGACAATGATTGAAGAAGTCGTCAGCCTCCCGCGATATCCTCTGCTTTGAAATGGGAATATGTATTTTGACTTGATCCTCGCTATTGCCTCTTGCTTCGATGATCCGATCATAGGGGCTAAGCGCTTACATCTTACATGTCTGCGACGTTACGCGGGCCCCGGCGCAAGAAAAAATAACATTGGACACCTCAGTCCATTAGATGGAGAAACGATCGTTGCGACCTGTGTGGATTTTTCCCCCTTCTCCGTTGATAGACAAGTTTAACAGTTTACTATTTTTCTCCTTCTCTGTTGACGTAAGATTAGGTCGATCGGTATAGGCCCGGTGCGATAATCGATTCCCCTGAGCAAGAAGGCACAAAATCATTGGTTCATTAAGTGATCGATTCTTCCCTGTCACGATATCCTGCCTTCATATAAATACACAAGTTTTCAAGGAACGCTCGCTCGCTTTCTTCTCCCAAGCGTATTGAATTAAGCGCTGAGGATGTCTGCCCAGTCAACTGTGGTACCCTTGCGAGTCGCTGTCGTGGGATCGTTGCTCATGACTTTTGCATGGGGTGTGATCGCGGGAAGTGTAGGTGCGTCATACGGGAACTTCCTCTCGCCGCTGCCTTTCGGCCTAAGATGTTGACAAACGCTCGTTTGACAGGCCTAAATGCTCTCATAAAGTCTAACCAGGCGAAGAGTCGTTTGAGAAGCTTAGTGCCGGCTAACACGACTGTTGACATTAATGATCATGGTCTGTGTTGTATTTCCGGTTATATGTACGATACTAATATGTTCATTGATAATTCATTACCTACAGATGCCTTTGCGTCCGGAGTTGTTCTCACCACAGTTGGCGCCCTTATCGCTGTCCTATGTGCTATCTTTATGTTTATGCAAATCTGTGCAAAGCGCTTTGCAGTACGCTCACTGCGCATTCAGTCTCTCCTTCTCGCGTTCTGTTCTGTCTGGCTCTTTGCGACTCTGGTTCCATTCACAGACTTTTTTGCAAACCGCAGTGCCAAGGTCACAGCATTCATCGGTGGTATACAACTCCCCGACTCGATCGTCAAACAAACCGAAACAGCAATGGGTGAGACTAGCGTCTATCGTAATATGTCGTACTGTACGTGTTGCTTTCTCTGGGATTTACCCGAATCTAAGCTGACAAATGTTACGCCTTTTTAAAACCTGATTAGTGAGATTGGTTGCGATTCTCCCATGGATCACACTCTTCTTCACAATTATCGCTTCGGCAGTTCTATTTATTTCCGGATCCAAGGCTAGCCGCGCTTCTCTGGCGTTCGTACCCGCGGTGGAGAACAACCCAGATACCGCTGATGAAAAACACGAGAGAGACGATAAAGCACCTATTTCTGCCTTGGCATGATGTCATCTTGTTGGTGATGCTTACTCCTTTCGCTACATCAAAACTTATCAGTATTTCAGTTTTATCTGAACTTGGATTCCCTTTTTTCACTATGCTATACCCTTTACTCTCGTCACGATTGACATTTCTACAACATAATATGTTTCGAGTTTGACCTCGATTACTGAGTAGTATTGATCTTTTTTTTGTCGCGCCTTGATACCCAATTCATACTCATGCTCTTTGGTACGAAGAGCGTGATAGACCCTATACTAATGCCTCTTTACAAGTTCGTCTGGAGTTTTTCATTGATTGGGCATTATTATTCGAATGCTATCCGAGGATCTGACTCGACACTTCAACGAAGAGCTGACCAAACTAGGGCCGAAAGGGTTCGTTACCTCATTTTCCTAAGGTCCATTAACAAAGCACTTCCTAGGTGTAAACGACGAGAATATTCATGATAATTAAGCCGAGCCGCATCGTAGGGAATATTAAACATATCTGACAAAAACTTGCGCCACTGTTTCGCTTTGCGCTTGAAGCCTGCGAACGGCATACGATCGGGTACGTGTACAAGGCTGAGCACTAATCAGCAACCGAAATAGTGGCAATGACTGACCTTGGCTGTCGTCTGAACATAAGGATCATCTCAATGTAGTATAAGGTAGATAAGGCAAGAGTATAAAATATGAACACCGTACTCTTGGAACAGACATGACAGTGTGATGGATCACTGAAACAACAATCAACCTAAACTTAAAGGTTCACCTTCCAAGTGTTCTACCACGCCATGTTCAAATCAAGCAAAAGTTTGATCGAGGGAACAAAAAACGAAAACTATTTTTGAGTTGCCCAACATGTAACGCACGCCTACGAATAATATGGCGTTCACAATACAGATCATCCAAAGTGGATCCTTGCAATGCACCATTTTTGGAGATAACAACTCAATTTCATAATGATTTATTTGTTGTTGATGTTGGCTGACAAGAAAAGCATGTTGTTGAGTTCTCTCCAGAATCCCACAAGAGATAATACTTTAATTAAATCTTTTGTTTCCCGCATATATCTGACCTGCTACTTCAAATGACAATGTATTTAGTCCTTCTATGGCATTTACGAAACCTCTCACACGAAGAAATCCGCGCGCCCCCTAGAGAAGGCGCTTAGTCGCAAGGAACTGGGAACTTAGACTTCACCCATCGATATTCATACCGCCTCCGATTTATCTTGGATTTACTCAAGTTTCCTACAGATTGTGCGGAAAGAAGCCCACCAATACCATGTGCTATCGAACTTCAATAATGTCTTCTGATCAATCTCAGAAAAGCGCAGGCTGACTTCCATGTCAATTTGAACACACTGTGAGACAGAAGAGGACGCCAGTCACACACTCATCCATTTCTCTTATACGCACATATACATGTCGAATAAAGGTGTCGCCCTGGTTACCGGAGCTGGTTCGTATATTCTTCTACTCGTCGTGAATCTAGGAAATGGACTCACACGGATCTAGGACAAGGAATTGGACGTGCAATTGCACTGCGATTGGCGGATGACGGATTC
>JAGGAU010000205.1:0-21600 GCA_017657275.1 Termitomyces sp. T108
CTAACCCCGGAGGAGGTCCGGAAATCTCCGGACTATTCCCGGACAACTCCGGAGGTCCCAAAATGGAAATAGCTCCAGAATGTCCTGAAATGGAAGTCCAGAAATCTCCGGACTGCCCCGGAACAATTCCAGAGGTCCCAAAATGGAAGTCCCCTGACAGAGGCTGCCCTTACAGCAGAACAAGTCTCCTAATTCTGGTTTAGAGGCCTCCTATAGCTTGCCAATCTTCAAGGCCTCTATCTGCCACCCCCTCACTAGACTTAAGCCTCTCTGTTTTTATGTCTCAGCTAGCCCCTCCAGACCCTCCCTTGGACACCTTAGTCCCACAAGACAATGCCTGGAGTTGCCTGCTCCAATTAGAAGCACAGGTGCAACTCACTCAAACCTCCTTATTCCTCCATACCTCTGAACTTTCTACCCTCCATCAAACCACCAAAACTATTTCCAATTCTCTTTGGGCACTCCTTGAACGCCTCCCTGCAGCCCCTGCTGCATCCTCTCCTTCTCTTCTCCCACACCAGTCCCATGCTTCCCTGCTGTGAGACCAGCCTCTTCAGCTCCAGAATGTGTCAACATTCTCTGCCTGGCGCTCCCAGATGCGTACAATGGTAACTGCACATCCAGAGAGCATTTCCTCCAGTCTTGCATCACCTACAATCCAGCTCTGTAGTGACAATTTCCTCTCTGACAAGCTGAAGATCACATGGGTCCTGTCCCACATGAAGTCCAGGCAGGTGACAACCTATGCAATGTGGGTTTTCCAGCACACTGGAGGAGTTGCAGGGTTCAGGGACTGGACCACATTTGAATAGGAGTTCTAGAATGAGTTCTTCCCCTGGAACCCAGCCAAAACTGCTGCACTGGCCTTACAAGACAAGGACCAGTATGGGCAAGGCAAGAGGTCCCTAGACAAGTACATTGACTTGTTCCAGGCACTCATGAAACAGGCCAACTACCCTGATGGCCTGCAACTCTGCCTCACCTTTCAGGAAGGGCTGCAACCTGCCCTGATGGATCAGATCAACAACTTAGTGGAAGGAAGGCCAGCAGACAACCAAGTGGACTTCTGGTACTGGGTGGTGCAGGACCAGTGGCAGTTGATGGAGCTCAAGCACAACCTTTGCCAATTGATGGCACCTGCCCCCACCGATTGCTCTCTGTTCCCAGCTCCTTGAACCTGCATGCTCCCAGGGGTCAACCCCCTTTTTGCAATGCCCCTGGCATGTTTCTTGCTACCTCCCAAAGTGCCAATGGACATTGACATCTTCCACCAATGAGCCACTCTCTTCCTCTTGTGCTGATACTGCAGTGCCCCTAGCCACTTTGCCCAGAGGTGCTCCCTGGGCCTTGAAGTCTAGTACCTCATCCCAGAAGAGCAAAAGGAGCTCTTCTGCAGCTTCTGGCTGCCTGGAACAGCACCAGTGTTCCCTTGCCTGATGCAGCAACCCTGGACCACTCTGAAGAAGAAGCACCTGGTGACTCAGTGACTGTGGAGAAGTGGGAGGAGGGTTTTCAGAGAAGCAGCAGGTGAATAGTATGCCCCTGCTGCCTAGTGCCAATTGGTTTGCTTGCCTGTCAGTAGAAGAGACTAATACAACTTCTGACAACTCCCCCATACTGCCTACCATAAGCATCTCCTCCAACATACTCAAGGCCTCTGCCCAAAAAAGACCTCAACTCCCTGCTTGGGAGTGCTGCCTCCCACACCACTACATAGTGGCCTCAACCCCGTCTGCCAACTCACTCTGGCTCAACATTGAGGTTGAGACCACAACCACTCAACAAGTCTGGAGTGTTGTTGCTCTCCTGGACTTTGGCAACTGGACTCTTCATGGACGCTGACTATGTGGAGCACCATCAGCTCACCACCCAACCCCTCCTTGCTCCAATTTTGGTGTACAACATTGACAGCACCCCAAACAAAGTGGGCTCTATTTGTGCAGTAGTGGACCTCATCTTCTGGTACAAGTCACATGCAGAACAGGCCACCTTTGCAGTCACCAGCTTGGGAAAGCAAGACATGATCCTTGGCTTCACCTGGCTCCAGGAGCACAACTCAGAGATTGACTGGGCCAATGGCAAGGTCAAGATGAGCCAATGCCCCCAGCGCTGCACCACTTGCATGGAGAAATTGAAGAAGAAGTGGCACACCACTCAGCGGGAATGTGCAGCTATCTGGGCATGTTGAGTGAAACACCTCCCTTTCACAGACCTCAACCTGCTGGATCCTCCACCTCTGGCATTTCCTTGTAGAGAGGCCCTGTACAAGGACAACAGGCATGGTGGGGGAAACTCTGAGCAGGAAGAGAAATGTCAAGGGGAGTTCCAGCTTGCACTGGACTCAGAGCAACTAGACAATGCCATTGAAGTAGGAGACCACATCTATACCACCACCCTCATGATGCTGCCTTCTCCAGAGAAGATCTGAGCCAGTCAGACCACCTCCCAGCAGTTGGCTGAGGCCTTTGCAATGAACACCCAAGCCCAGGCCTTCTTGGATGCAGTCCCCAACTACTTACATGACTTTGAGGATGTATTCTCCAAGGCTTTGTTCAATTCCCTCCTGAAATGCAAGCAGTGGGACCATGCCATCTGTCACAACTGCCACCACCACCAGCACCTGCCAAACCACCACCAGTACCCAGCCCCAACCCTAGCCCTGGCCCTGGTACATCCAAAGTCATTAGACCAGCTCAACAAAGCCCCAGGCTCAGACCACTACCACCAAGACCAGCCATCAGCGGCCATTGACCCCCATCACCGCCCATGCATGCCACATCAACACCGCCCTGGCAATCCCCGGTACATCACCACCTGTCAACGCCACATCAGTGCCAACCCCAGCAATCCCCGGCACCCTCTCCATCTAAACTAGGCAGTCACCGCGTGCCTCACATCAACACATCACACCAGCCTGAACCCTGCGCCCCACACCTCCTCTTTGGTTGACTCCTTGCCTCTCCACATTGTTCATACTTCCCGTGCTCCCAAAGCAAGACCCTTTCTTTGTGAGCTTCCTTTATGCCACTTGACTGACGTCAACACCCGCAGCGTCCTTGCACAATCCCTGGGCTTCAGCAAGAGCCCTGGTACTCCCATATTGCTCCTTGCACAAACCCTGGGCTCCAGCAAGAACCCCTGCACCATGACTCACCATGGAGCCTAGGCCTGAGCCCTGGAGCATACCTGCCCCCTTGTATATAAGTCGTAATGTAGCATATGGTATGGTAGTGTTGATATTACCTATACTTCCTGGTCTTTGTTCAATTCTTGTAGTTTCCCATCAATCTCATTTAGCTTGCCTCTATCTCTTCATCGTCTTGTACTCAACTCATTCTAGTTCCTCTTATCTTATCACTCGTCTTGTCTTGTCTCCAATCTATCTGTTTCTCATCTCTGGCCTCTTCCTCTAAGTTCCTCTCTCAGTCTCCCTCATCTCTTTGCCTTTATTCTCTTCAAGTCCCCAACTCTTTTGCCACTCCTCCGTCTTTTCCCCAGCCCCAGGACTTAGCGAGTCCCACGCCTGAACCTCAGCCCACCTACACACTCTCTCCTGGGACTTATTCTCAGCCCCGGAGCTCCCTTGACAGCCCCTTGGACCAGTCTCAGTCCCTCCACACTCGCCCTTGCCCCCTCAGTCCTGGTTTGTATGCCATGCCCACCACTTTGGTTGTGCGTGTAGACTTCATGTGCGCCAAGTAAGGATTTGCCCAGTGGTATGAGCCCCTGTAGTCAGCGGATCCTGACACCATCAAACTGATACCCAATGCAAAGCCTGCCAACTGCAAGGTCTACCCACTTGCACCCAAGGAGCAGGACAAATTGGATGCCTTCCTCAAAGAGAATTTTGAGTCTGGACATATGCACCCCTCCAAGTCTCCAATGGCCTTGCCTGTGTTCTTCATCAAAAAGGGTGGCTCCCTCCAATTGGTCCAGGACTACTGGGTGCTCAATGCAATGACTGTCAAGAACCGCTACCCCCTTCTGCTTATTTCCAAGCTTGTCAACAACCTCTGGGGGGCATGCTACTTCACCAAGCTAGACATTTGGTGAGGCTACAACAATGTGTGCATCCAGGAAGAGGATGAGTGGAAGAGAGCATTCCAGACCAACCATGGGCTGTTTGAGCCCCTTGTAATGTTCTTTGAGCTCACAAACAGCTCAGCCACCTTCCAAACAATGATGAATGACATTTTCCAGGACCTGATTGCCAACAGCATGGTGTGTGTCTACCTCAATGATATCCTCATCTACATCAAGACACTGGAGGAGCACCCAGGAGGTCCTAGAGTGTTTCTGCTAGCACCAGCTCTACCTCAAACCAAAGAGACGTGAGTTCAAGCAGACCTATATTGAGTACCTTGGACTGATCATCTCACAGGGGATGGTGGAAATAGACCCAGTAAAGGTGGTGGGTGTCACTCAATGGCCAGTGCTCTGGAACAAGAAGGAGGTGCAAGCCTTCCTGGCATTCACCAACTTCTACTGCTGGTTCATACAGGACTTCTCCCATCATGTGCACCTGCTGTTTGACCTCACCAAGAAGTACATGGGGTAGACCTGGGAGGACTGGGAGCAAGAAGCCTTTGACACCCTTAAGTC
This sequence comes from Termitomyces sp. T108, assembly GCA_017657275.1. Lineage (NCBI taxonomy): Eukaryota > Fungi > Basidiomycota > Agaricomycetes > Agaricales > Lyophyllaceae > Termitomyces > Termitomyces sp. T108. The sequence goes on from JAGGAU010000205.1 coordinate 4,603, forward strand.
CACTGTTACCTGTTTACCATCTGTGCCCTAGAAAGGGTATCTGTTCAGGGAGCCAAGGTCTGCATCCTCCAAGATATTTGCCAGAGCAATTGGAATGGGCTCCAGGAGGACCCCATGGCTAAGGCTGCACTAGCTCTCTGCTCTGGTAAGACCTCTGGAGCCTGATCTGTGCACACAGATGAATGGGGGTTACAAGATAGTCTCCTCACCTTCCATGGTCACATCTACATCCTAAACAACCCAGAGCTCCACAGGTGTATTGTTGAGCAACACCATGACTCCTGGATCACAGGGCACCCTGGCCGCTGGAAGATATTGGAACTCATGTCCTGGAACTACTGGTGGCCCCAGATGTTCTAGTACATTGGGTCCTACACCAGCACTTGCAATCTATGCCTCAAGACCAAGCCCTGATGCCACTTTCCCATTGGCCAACTGCACCCCCTTCCAGTACCTGCAGCATGCTGGAGCATGGTCTCCATTGACTTCATTGTGGGGACTGCTGGACTCCCACAGCTATGATGCTATTATGGTAGTGGTGGATCTATGCAGCAAACATGCTCACTTCATCCCCACTCACACCACCTGCTCTGCCATGGGTGCCGCCAACCTGTACTGGAAAAACGTATGGAAACTCCATGGCCTCTCTGATGCCTACGTTTCTGACTATGTTCCACAGTTTGTAGCAGAGTTCACCTGCAAGCTGTACCAGCTACTCCACATCAAGCTCTACACATCCACTGCATACCACCCCCAGTCCAATGGCCAGACAGAACAGGTCAACCAGGAACTTGAGCAATATTTCCATCTGTTGTGCAACAAGCAGCAGGATGGCTGGGATGAGCTTCTCCTGGAGGCAGAGTTCCAGTATAACAACCATGTACATGCTGCCACCAAAATCTCCCCATTTCTCCTGGACACTAGACACCACCCCAGAATGGCATTTGAACCCCCAGAACAGCAGTCTGAGAACAAGGCCATAAACAAGTTTGTGGACCAGATGCGTGAAGCTCAGGAGGAGGCTAAGGCAGCACTAACCAAGGCAAAGGATGACATGGCCTGGTACTATGACCGTGGATGACTTTCAGCCCCCATATACAAGTCCAGAAATTGTGTGTACCTGGAAAGCTCAGACATCACCACTACACAACCCTCCAAGAAGCTGTCCTACCACCAACTGGGATCATACATAGTGGAAAGGCAAGTGGGACCCTTGGCTTACTGACTCTGGCTGCCTCCCAGAATGCATCAGCTGCATCTGGTCTTCAATGTAGTGAAGCTTATGCCAGCTCCAGATGATCCTATACCTGGATGACAAGCACTGCCGCTGCCACCACTGGTCCTTGCCACTGAGAGCCTAGAGTATGAGGTGGAGAAGATCCTGAACAGCCATCTATTCTGTTGCAAGCTACAGTACAAGAGCAAGTGGAAAGGCTATGGTATTGAGGACATCTCCTGGGAGCCTGCCAACAATGTCCATGTGCTAGCCCTGGTCCAGGAATTCCACCGCATGCACCCCGATGCACTCCAGACCATCCAGGGCATCTACCCCATTTCCCCAACTGATCAAGTGGTGCAGAAGCTGTTCTATCCTGTGCATTGTGTCACTGCACTCTAGGGGGGGGTGATGTCAGGGGACTTCCATTTTAGGCTGCCTTCTATTTTGAGACCTCCGGGATAGTTCTGGAGTAGTCCGGAGTTTTCTGGACTTCTATTTTTGGACAACCAGAGCAGTTTCCATTTTGGGACCTCTGGAACTGTTCTGGAGCAGTCTGGGTACTCCAGACCTCCAGAACTGTTTTGGAGCAGTCCAGATACTCCAAACCTCCAGAACTGTTCTGGAGCAGTCTGGGTACTCCAGACCTCCAGAACTGTTCTGAAGCAGTCTGAGTATTCCAGACCTCTGGAACTGTTTTGGAGAGGTCCAAGTACTCCAGACCTCCTCCAGGGTTAGGGTCCAGGTGTGGTCATGCTGTACAGTACATTCCCACACCTCCACACCTGTGCCTGATGTGCCATGCCCTGGCAGAGGAGTCCTTAGACTTGTTCTCTTTGGATTTTCCTCTGCCAGGTAATTAGCTACAATCCTGTCATATCATACCATTTTGATATACTTTGGATTTCCCTCTGCCAGTTGCATGACTTAGCCGCAACCTCCAGAGGTCACCCTTACAGTACTCTTGTATGGTTCTTTGCATGAACCCTGGGCTCCAGCAAAAACCCCTGCACAGCAACTTGCCATGGAGCCTGGTCCAGAGCTCTGGAGCCTCACCCTTCCTCATATATAAGTTGTAGCATAGCGTCTGGTATGGTAGCGTTGATATTGCCCACATTTCTGTACCTTCTTGTCTAGTTCTCATACTCATACACTCTCCATCGACTCTTATCTATTTCATCCCATTTCTCATCTGCCTCATGCTCAACTTGTTCTATTCATTACTCTCATCTCTACTTGTCTTGTCCTCAATTCAATATATCTTGTTTCTCTCCCTGGTTTGCTTCTCTAACTCTCCCTTTCTCCCTCTATTCCCTGCCTCCTTCTCAGTTCAGCCCCAGGACTTAGCCAGTCTGACGTCTGCCCCAGCCTTCCATACTTGCCCTTGGGACTTTATCTCAGCCCTGGCACTTGTCCTTGACCCCCAGTGTCAGGACCCTGACCTAGGGGGCTCCTACCAGAGCAAACAACCACCTGGGCAGAGATGATACCAACAACAAGTATGATGTGTAACCAAGGATAATCAAATGTAAGTAGACAAGAAAAGGAATAACTGAGAAACTCAATGGTAAACCAGGAAACTAATGATTGGAGGCAGATAAGAGGAAGCAATGAACAATCAAAAGGCAAACACAAGTAACAGTAATCAGGAAGTCAAGTAACAATCAGGAATATCAGGGCTAGGGAGTATCTACCAACTACCAGATATATAGCTGTAGACCACTACCTAAAGGGGAAGCTGGAAGTGATCTGAGTCAGGTGGAAGTACAAGGGATCATGGATGTGGCTGAGACCTGGATGTGACTGGATCTAGATGTGGCTGACACCTGAATGGGGCTGATATACCGAGGAGGGATCAGAGCTTGAATTTGATGGGAGGGAATGGGTGGGGGTCCTGACACCCAGAGTCTCCCTCTAGCCATCCAGGCCAGCCTCATTTCCCTTGTGCTCATCTCCCTTTCCTAAGCTCTCAGTCCATATGCCACACTCTGCAACACTAGCTGTGCATGTAGACTTCAAGTTCACCAAGTAAGGACTTACCCAGTTGTCTGAGCCCCTGTGGTCAGCAGGACCTGATACTCATCTCCATTGATCTGGATGCTTTCAGTGTCATCCACTGCAGACTGCTCATTTACTTCTGGGGAAACCTCCTCATCTTCAACAAGTTCCTCTCAGTCTTCCTCAGCATCAATTTCTGTGTTGCTCCCCACTGCTGCTGGATGGCCAGCTCATACTTGTGCTCTCAGTGCCTTACAAAACTTGGAATATTGGCCAGTGTGGCCACAGTTGTAGCACCATGCTGTCCCACCACTTGGCTTATAGCATGCCAAAGGCAACCTTGGAAGGACCCACTCTTGGTGGAACATCCTGCATCATCTTTGGTCAAGGCTGGCCCAATCCAGGCCCATACCAGGCATCTGTCAGGTTCCGCTGACCATGGGGGCTCAGACCACTGGGCAAATCCTTACTTGGCATGCACGAAGTCTATACACACAGCCAAAATGGTGGGCGTGGCATATGGTCCAGGGTCGAAGGGGTGAGGACAAGTACGGAGAGACTGAGACTGGTCCAAGGGGCTGTCTGTCAGGTTCCGTTGACTGCGGGGGCTTCTTCCTAAGCGAGACCTTACGAGGCGGACTCAAGGTAACTACAAGCACGAAGTCCTACATGATTATGGGGTCCGGGGTTGGTTCCAGGACTAGTGGAGGTGAGTCTAACTGTGTGGAGGGTCAGAAGGGCTAGGTCCAGGCCATGGGGGTGAGTCTGGGGTTGCGCCGGAGTTCCGGGGGTACAAGGCACGAGTCCGGGGATGCTGGTGTGGGCCCGGGCTTGGTCCGGGGAAGGCAAGGCGAGACTGAGGGCGAGACAAGCCATAAAGGGAAAAAGAGATGAGAACAAGGAACAAGAATGAGATGAGATCAAACCGGGGAAAGGAAGTCAAGGACGAAAGTGAAGAAACGGGTTGAGAAGGGAAAAGAGACTTAGAGTAGATAAGATAGAAGTAGACAGGAATAGATCGGGAGACTGAGACAAGATACGATAGTACAAGGCGAAGGAGACTGGGCAAGATAACTCTGTAATATCAACACTACTCGTACAAGTTGTCTATGCAGACCTTAAATACTAGGGACTCCGGAAGGCGGGCTCAGCCTGGTTCCACGTCGGGTGTCAGGCGTGATCGCCGGAGTGATCGCCGGGCGAGGCGGTGATGGGGGTCAGGCCATAACTGCAGGTGTCGGGCGTGATCGCTGGAGTGATTGCCGGGTGACGGGACTGATTGCCGGGGGATGTCGGGGTGACCTGTCTGAGGGCGGCCCGTGTCGCGGGAAGTTCCAGGTTGATGCAGGGCATTTCAGGGTCGCGGTGATTGCCGGGCGTCAGGGTCGAAGGGGCGGCAAACCCGGGCGTGACAGGTGTTGTGATGGGCGGCGGGGGCAGTTGGCATTGTCCCGGGGGAGTACAGGGTGTCGGTGGTGTTGTCCCGGGGTGGTGGGCGAGCTCCGGGATTGGGTCGTGACACTGTCAAGGGAACTCCAGGTTCTGGGGACGAGCTCTGGGGCTGGAAATCAGTCCTGGGAGAGGGGTGTAGGCAGGCCAGGGTTCAGACGTGGGACTTGCTAAGTCCCAGGGCTGGGGTTGAAGGGAAAAAGGTGGAGGAGTGGTGAAAAGAGTTGGGACTTGAAGAGAGCAGAGGCAAAGAGACAAGGAGAGAGAGAGGGAAAGAGAGAGATGAGAGAGACTGAGAGAGGAACTCAGAGAGGGAGGCCGGAGACAGAAAACAGATAGATTGGAATGAGAACAAGATGAGTGATAAGATAGTAAGAGCTGGAGCAAGTTGAGTACAAGAAGAGAGAAAGATAGAGACAAAATAGGTGAGATTGATGGGAAACTATGAGAACTAGACAGAGACTGGGAAGTATAGGTAATATCAACACTACCGTACCAGATGCTACACTATGGCTTATATACAAGGGGGGCAGGCATGCTCTGGGGCTCAGGCCTGGGCTCCGTGGTGAGTCGTGGTGCAGGGGTCCTTGCTGGAGCCTGGGGTTTGTGCAAGGAGCAGTACGGAAGTACTGGGGCTCTTGCCGAAGCCCGGGGATCATGCAAGGACACTGTGGGTGTCAACATTGGTCAAGTGGCGTAAAGGAAGCTCACAAAGGAAAGGCCTTGCTTTGGGAGCACAGGAGGCATGGACAATGCAGGGAGGCAAGGAGTCGACCAAAGAGGAGGCTTGGGGTGCAGGATTCAGGCTGGGGTGATGCATTGATGCATGAGTCATGATGGTTGCCTGGTTGGGAAAGGAGGACGCCAGGGTCAGTACTGATGGGGGTGTCAATGGCTGGGGATTGCTGGGGCAGGTGCTGATGGTGGCATGGGCATCCAGGGTTTGCCAGGGTTGGTGCTGATGTGGCATACGTGGGCAATGATGAGTGTTGATGGCTGCTGATGTGCTGATGGCTGCTGGAGAGGGCCAGTCTGGGTTCAGGGTTTGTGGAGCTGACCCGGTGAGGTTGAGGGCACCGGGGCCAGGGCTGGGTACTGGCGGTGGTGGCAGATTGTGACAGCATCCTTAGCCACTTCTTTAGCCACTGGTATATTACCAGCCTGTTCCAGTCCAGGTTTATGCCCTACAGGCATTGTCTGCTATACTACAAACCATGAGTTGCAGTTTTGTTCCATTTTAGAGTGTTTTGCTAAGAATGTTTTAACCTTCACAAGTTGGTGGTGTCTTTGTGTGCAGCAAGAGCTGCGCTGATCATAATGGGTTGCAGTCCATGTGGACTGCTCATAGCATATAGTGTATGCTAGGAATTCAGTCACTGTGTTGACCTCAGATGACAAATTATTGTTGTGTATTAGTGCACAACACATCTCTGCAGGTATTCCATCTAGGAACATATCTCTAATTTGAAACTCATCTGGGTATATGGCCATATTCTGTGCATGCCCCACCAAGTCATCATAAAAGGTCTGAACACCAGTTTTGGTATCATATACTGCAGTCAGTTCAGAAGGCTTCACAAGCCTCTTGCATGGTTGCTGCATTTACAAAGCGGTTATACAGCCCAAAAAGGACCTCCTTGAAGGTCCAGTTGTGCTTGTCACAATTAGTATGCAATATGTGGCAGCAGAACTGTAAGGGTGACCTCCAAAGGTTGCGGCTAAGTCACACAACTGGCAGAGGGGAATCCAAAGTGTATTAGAATGGTACTATACAACAGGAAATGTAGCTAATTACCTGGCAGAGGGGAATCCAAAGAGAACAAGTCTAAGGACTCCTCTGCCAGAGTGCGGCGCATCAGGCGCAGGCATGGAGGCATGGGAAGGTACTGTACAGCATGACCACGCCTAAACCCTAACCCCAGAGGAGGTCTGGAAATCTCCGGACTATTCCTGGACAACTCCGGAGGTCCCAAAATGGAACTAGCTCCAGAATGTCCCAAAATAGAAGTCCAGAAATCTCCGGACTGCCCCGGAACAATTCTGGAGGTCCCAAAATAGAAGTCCCCTGACAGCCTAATTCAGTGGTTGGGTGTCGGGCGTGATCGCCGGGGTGATTGCTGGGTGATGCAGGTGACGGCAGTTGGACCGCAACTGCGGGTGTCAGGCGTGATTGCTGGAGTGATCACCAGGTGACGGGACTGATTGCCGGGGGGTGCCGAGGTGATCTGTCTGAGGGCGGCCCATGCCGTGGGAGGTTCCAGGTTGATGCAGGAGGTTCCAGGGTTGCGGTGATTGCCAGGCATCAGGGTTGAGGGGGCAGTGAACCTGGGAGTGAAAGGTGTCACCATGGCGGCTGTTGCAGCATCATGATGGGCGGCGGGGGCAGTTGGTGTTGTTCCAGGGGAGTAGGGGGTGTCGGTGGTGTTGTCCCTGGGGTGGTGGGCAAGCTCCGGGAGTGGGTTGTGACACCGTTGAGGTACGGTATGCATCCATGGTAAAGCTTCATAAGAACCCAATGCTATTGTTTGCAATGGTGACTGGCAAGTTTGAGGGAACGTTTGGCAGAGTTAAAGTAACGTTTATAGTGGACATGGGTTCAGAACTGAACCTGTGTCCTGGTTACTTGTATGAGAAGATGAGCCTGACTTTAGACCTCAATGGCACAAGATGGTTGCTGAGAGGCATCCATGGAGACCCAGTTAGGTTGAGGGGATGTGTGAGGGACGTAACGGTGAGAATAGGGGGACATGCCTTCAACCACCATTTTTTTGTGAGTGGAACATTGCACGAGGAAGTGGCATGAGGCAACATTATTTTGGGGCAGCCATGGCTACAGTGGTACATGGCAAGCATTCAATATGACTGGATGGGTGGAATGGTGATGAGTTTATGGCAGAATGGGTATAAGGGCGACAGGGCAACGGTTTTGATTCCATTGACCATGCCAAATGCACCAAGGAATAAAGTCAACAGTTGAGGATGCATCGGACAACAAGTCAGAAAACTAGAGATGGGTGCAGGAACAAGGCCTGGACAACAGCCCGCACCCATTCCATGCCTTGGAGGGAGTTTGTTTGCTTTGGTTGGATCATATGAGGTCAAGGAGGAGAAAGGAGACAGAGACAAAGGGGAGCTGGATTTGCGGGAGCCGCCAGAATCTTTTAATGCATTGTTGAGGCAGGTGGCTTATGCCTCACGATCAGGGTTGAGTCCTGAAACAATGCCATGGACAAAAAGGGTATTTGAAGAACATAGGGGAGGCATGATACTATCATTGAATGCCTTGCAGTGGAGGACTAAGTACAAGCCTGTGGATCGAAAGGTTGGGCCGGTCCCTTCCTACATGCCAAATCCAGAAGGTCAAGTGTTCTGACCAGTAACAATAGCCACCTCTCTTCCTTTACTGCATGAGCCATCACATTTGCAGGACTTTGTACCATCAGCCAAGTTGATGAAAGAAAGGCTGGATCTCATATTAGGAAAAATTCTTGAAGGGTTCTTGAGCGAAAAAGAAAGGGACTTATTGGTTTTTGTTGTGAGGGGCAGAGAGGCAGTGCTGTTATTCAAGGACTTGGAATGAGGGACCTTTTCATCGAAATATTTCGATGACTACAAGATACCAGTGATTAAACATATGCCATGGGTCCAACAACCGATCCGTATACCAAAAGCAATAGAGGGACAGGTCAGGGAGGCATTGTTGGCACAAGAGCAAGCAGGGAAGTTTGAACCATCTACAGCATCATACAGGTCGAGGATTTCCATGGTAGCCAAGAAAGATGGGATAAGGCTAGTGCAGGATGTCCAGGAGCTTAATAAGGTAACGGTCAGAGACTCAGCTCTGCCTCTGAGGGTGGATGACTTTACAGAGAGTTTTGTGGAAAGATCAGTGTACAGACTGTGCGACCTGTTTGTGGGGTATGACGGGAGAAAGCTTGCAATAAAATCGAGGCCATTAACAACATTTGGGTGTATACTGGGTGCAAAATGCAGGACCACTCTGCCACAGGGAGCAACAAATTCACTACCAGAGTTCCAGAAATGTGTGGACCACGTTATCAAAGAAGAGAGGGAGGCGGAGCCTCCAAACAGCGCTGGATTTGTGGATGATGTTGGGATAATGGGTCCAGAATGCTGGTACAACAATGAGGAAGTGTCTCCAGGAATCAGAAGAACCATATATAAGTATGCGACCATGCTAGATCACTTCTTTGCTAGGTTCATCAAGGTGGGAATAACAGCGTCAGGGAAGAAGCTGATCTTGGTGATGCCTAAATTAAACATCATGGGGACTGTGGTATTGAAGGAAGGATGGCACTTGGAGCAAGGGCTTGTTTCGAGGATTGAGAAATGGCCCTGGCCTACATACGTGACGGACATAAGCTCTTTCCTGGGGACCGCTGGTGTAGGTCGGCAATGGATCCAAAATTTCTCCTTATTAGTCAAACCGTTGACACTGCTTACACGGGACTCGACCAAGGAATTTTTCTTTGGGGAGGATGAAGAGGACGCAATGGAATTACTAAAGACGTTGGTCACTTGTGCGCCAGTTCTGATCATAATTAAGTACAACGCCACTTGAAAATTTGCTAGAACGGACAAGTTGCCTTGGACAGGCCTTGATGGCCTAGTTGTAGTGGCCATAGATTCCTGCAAAAATGGAGCTGAGTAGATCCTACAGCAGTAATTGTATGAGCGACAAGAAACCAGCCTTGTTTGGATCCTGCACCTTCAATGAGGTAGAGTCCAGGTACTCCCAACCACAATGTGAGCTTTACAGACTGTTTAGGGCGTTAAAGGCACTGTGACATAGGGTGTGGGGGATTCACTTCCAAGTTGACGTTGACGCAAAGTTTCCACTTGAAATGATACGAAACCCAGACCTTCCAAATGTGCCGATGACCTGATGGATCATGTACATTACGCTTTTTGACTTTGCACTGAACCATGTGCCGGCTCAGTCACACCAGGGTCCTGATGGTCCGTCACGGTGAAAAAGGGCACCTGATGACTCAGACAGTTCGGATACGGAAGACTTTTTGGATATGTTTGTGGGTATGGGAGATGCGTCATTTTGAAGTCTGATGGGGTGGTATTTGATACCAGAGGATGGTGAAGAGTCTCATGGGAGGTTATTGAAATTGTTGTCAGACCATATCAGGCAGACCTTGGAGACACCGTTCACAACTTTGAGCACTAGCAGCGCAGCTATTTTTGTTTCCACGCTGGGAGTAGGACCAAGAGAAGCGACAGGTTGGGGACTTAGTTTGCCGGGGCATGAAGGATCCAAACTACATCAGGCCAAGGCCTGTGTTTGGGAAATGACAGAGATTGTAATAGGGGGAGAGACCTTGGAGATGGAGCTAGCAATGTGGAAACATAACAAGGTGGAGGAGGATGAACAGAGGGGGGAAATGAATGCAATGTTGGTGTGGCACAAGTTTGGCATGAAGGACAGGGAACAACCAGGGATTTGGGAAGAGATAAGGAGGTATCTGGGCGTGTTAACCATTCCCCGCCGTTGCAAAGATGGCGAGGAGTTGAGGTCATTTGTGAAGGGTACAAAAAGGTTCTTTTTGTACAAAGGTTGTCTGTGGACAGTCCCCATGAAGGGAAGACATCCCCGTCTGGTGGTGGAAGACTTAAAAGGGAGATGTGAGCTGTTGGCTGAAGCGCACAATGATGTAGGACACCAAGGGCATGACGTGACATACAAAACACTGAGCAATTGTTACTATTGGCCAAACCTCTATGACGAAGTGGCCTATTTTGTATGTTCCTGAAACGTGTGTCAACTGCGATCAAAGACCTGACCAAAAGTGAAATTCTCACCTACTTGGAGCGCAGCAATCCTGCAATATTTCTGTCTGGATACGGTACACATGGGAGCAGGGCACGGGGGTAAAAAATATCTATTGCAGGAGATGAGACCGGCAATAGGGTGGCCTGAAGCTTGGGCTTTGAAGAAAGCTGACTCGACCGCATGGGGCAAGTTCATATATGAAGATATTATCTGTTGATTTGGCCATATACCCATGTTTATCACCAATAGTGGGAGGGAGTTTCTTGGCGCTGCTGAGTACATGTACCGACAATATGGAATAATGGTAGTCATGTCATTGCCATACCATCCAGAGGGTAACGGGATCGCCAAGAGAGGACACAAAATGTTGTGCAATTCTATTGTAAAGGCGTGCAGCAGGAACTCAAACAAATGGCCGCTGTTTGTGGAAGCTGGATTATTAGCGATGAGGACAACAACATTGAGAATGACTGGTCACACACCATACTACCTTCTTTATGGACAGAGACCGTTCTTTGTGTTTGACATGGCTGACGTCACGTGGGAAGTGTTGGAGTGGGATCAAGTGAGGATGATGGAAGAGCTATAAGAATGCACCAGCTCGTGCGAAGGGATGAGAGGCTTGTTGTGGCCTTAGAAAAGCAGAAGGAAATGAGGCAGTGGGCAGTCAACGCTTTCAATGAGAAGTACAAGCGTTTCTTGTCAAAGGGAGACTTTGCAATTGGGACATGGGTGTTGGTGCACAAAACGTGGCTAGAGGGACAGATGGGTTATAAGTTTGCTTTGAGGTGGTTGGGCCCATTTGTTGTGCATAAGAAGTTGAAGGATACTACTTACCAGCTTTGGGAAATTGATGGGATGGTCAAGCAAGAGTCGATTGCTGCCAGTAGGATGAAAGTGTTCTTTTACAGGGAGGACTATCAAACAATCAGGACCTTCAATGTAATGGACAACTCATTAACTGGTACCCAAAATGCGTCAAGTGGGAAGGTTGAATGCAAACTGGTTGAAGGGAAGAGGGGGGCAACAACGGGTTGTGTGGATGATGGGGTCATTGTCTAAGTTCGAGGGCCCTGTGGTAGGGAAGATGGACGGACAGATGGAAAAGAAGACATTGGAGAAGAACAAGTGGCGAGTGAAAGTCATGAAGAGTAAGAAGAAGGGAAAGGAATATCGGTGAAACAAAGGAAGAAACTCGATTGCATCAGCAAGTCTTGAAATATGGGGGGTGACATGGGAAGGCCAGGGAAAAAGCTCAAAGATTACAAATCACGCATGAACAACAAAAGCAGGAGAAGAAAGTACAACAGATGATTGGTCCATGAAAAGAGGGATCAGCAGAATTAAGGTTCAAAGTTGGAGGGAATTATGAAACCAACCAACAGTTCAGAAAGGAATCAGGAGAGGATTGACGATGCATTGCCGGGACAATTACAGTATAAAAGGACTGCGTACAAAGAGAATAGATAGATTGTTGTACCCACAGAGAAAAACTCTCTTTCAGCATCTTGATTTCAATGACACTGTCCATTTCCGCTTCCTTGTAAACCTCGCTCATTTCGTAGTCTTGCTGTTTTGTTGTCTCAATTGTCTCGTGGTTTTGTTGTCTCATGGACTCATTGTCTTGTTGTTTTGCTGTTTTGTGGTCTCAGTTGTTTCACAGTTTTGTCAACTCATTGTCTCACTGTCTCATCGCTTTGTTATTCTTGTAGTCTTGTTGTTCTCGTGGTCTTGTCGTACTTGCTGTCATGTAATTCTTGTTGCCATATCGTTCTCATGGGCTTGTTGTCTCATTTGTATCGTCGATTTCACTGCCTGTCTTCTCTTTTTAAATTCTCTTGAGTCTCTGTTGGAGCACCCTAATCAGCCACTTGCTCCTTACTACTGGGTCATGTTTAAAGAACCCAACTGGATTTAGTCACCTACTGGACCAGGCTATCTGTTGAACTAACTCCCTACCTCAGCGTCTGTCATGTAGTACTTGATATATTGTTTCATAATCTTTGAAAACATTGAAAACCATTGAACAATGTCACATTCAAACTTTGAAATTGTGGACTCCTTGATTTTCCTTATTAGGCAAGTCAGGCAAGAGTGCCACACATAGTTAATTTCATCCTTAGAGAAAGGTTTAGGTACAAGAACAGAAATACACAATGTCTAATAAACAGTATATCAACCATGCTAAATTATGCCCTAGGTCTCTGGAAGTCTTCAATTTTACTGAATAAACTGAAGCCCATTTGCCACCAAGAGGCCTTATAAAGACACATCTTTTCATATCCTGCCAGATCCTCAACCTTGAACTCCTCATCTGTCCAAAAGCCATAGTCTACATATCGAAACAACCCACCCACACAGTATTGAGTGAAAGATGCATGGAGATCACCAGCCGCAACAGGAACGTTCATGTGAGAAATTGTTGCAGAGGGCAAAAGTATGAGGGCACCAGGAGGAAACTCCACATACATGCCAAGATTCCATAATATGAGGTGACCCCCTTTTGTGGGGTTGAAATGTCCAAGGGCTTGAATGCTGCACCATCCAAAAGGGCAGTTTAGAAGGTCACAATGACAGTAAGTCCAAACTCCTGGGCCAATATTGAAGGTGGCTGCTGGGAAAACGCTGTGAGTAAAGTTGCGACGGAGCCATGGCCAGAGGGCATCAAGGTGGTCCCAATAGTAATTATATACATAGGGAGCCCATCCTTGAAAGTGTCACGATCTGCCACCACCACCGGTACATTGCCAACCACCGCCGGTATCCAGCCCTGGCCCCAGTACCCTCAAACTCACCAGGACAGCCCCACAAACTCTGGGCCTGGACCGGTCCTCTCCAGCGGCCATCAGCACATCAGTGGCCATCAACACCCATCACCGCCCATGTACACCACATCAGCACCAACCCCAGCAAACCCTGAAATGCCCTGCAGCTGTCAGCACCTGCCCTGGCAATCCCCGGCCGCTGCCGCCACCATCAGCGCTCACCTGGCAATCCCTGGCCATTGACACCACCATCCATACTGACCCTGGCAATCCCCAGCCCGTCACCAGCAAACTCCAACACCCTCCCTTCCCAATCAGGCAACCATCATGACTCACACATCAACGCATCACCTGGCCCAAGCCCCACACCCCATGCCTCCTCTTTGGTCGACTCCTTGCCTCCCTGCATTGTCCATGCCTCCTGTGCTCCCAAAGCAAGACCTTTCCTTTGTGAGCTTCCTTTACACCACTCGACCAACACCGACATCCACAGCGTCCTTGCACAGTCCCCAGGCTCCAGCAAGAGCCCCAGTATGCCTGTACCATGCCTTGCATGAACCCTGGGCTCCAGCAAGAACCCCTGCATTGCGACTTGCCATGGAGCCCAGGCCAGAGCCCTGGAGCACATCTGTCCCCCCGTATATAAGCCATAGTGTAGTATCTGGTACAGTAGTGTTGATATTGCATAGCTTCCCCAGTCTCTAGCTTGTCTCATTTATTATTTCGATCTATTTCCCTTATCTCACCTCTATTCCTTCATTATCTCATACTTGACTCATTCTCATTCCTCTTATCTTATCACTTGTCTTGTCTCGTCTCCAATCTATCTGTTTCTTGTCTCTGGCCTCTTCCTCTAAGTTCCTCTTTCAGTCTCTCTCTCTCCTTCTCCTCCTTCTTGTCTCTTTGCCCTTATTCCCTTCAAGTCCCTGACTCTTTCACCACCCCCTCCATCTTTTCCCAGCCCTGGGACTTAGCAAGTCCCATGTCTGAACCCTGGCCTGCCTACCACTCTCTCCCAGGACTTATTCCCAGCCCTGGAGCTCATCCCTGGACCCTGGAGCTCCCTTGACAGCCCCTTAGACCAGTCTTGGTCCCTCTGCACTCGCTCTCACCCCCTCAGCCCTGGTTCATACGCCATGCCCACCACTTCGGTTATGCATGTAGACTTCATGCACACCAAGTAAGGATTTACCCAGTGGTCTGAGCCCCCGTGGTCAGCGGAACCTGACAGAAAGCTAGCTAAAAACAATGATGGAGTTATTATGCTTGTATGGACATGATGAATGCTTACCACTTGCAAAAGTTGCTAGTCACTGGATGTCTTCATTTGCAAGAAGACGCTGAGGAAATGCAGTATGTTCACCATTGTCAAGTGTCACCAGTTGTATGGTCCCATTGCCATGTATGATGCCAGTGTTGAGGATGGAGTAACTGCCATGGCAATGGTGCATCTCATCTCATCGGAAGGATTCAGCAGAACCTCCTTGCATGATTACCTTGTATGCCACTCTTGCTGAGGCACGGTAGGAATTGTCTTGAGGCTGACCCACAAGAACAGCAATGACTCTGCCATCCTTGTCCATGAGGGGATGGCTCTTTCTGCTTAAGCGTGATAAGAGGAAGTGATGAGGTAGGAACACGCCAGGCTGCTTACTCACCGTCCCAATGGACAAGTGATAACCCTGGTGCTGCAAGCTCCTCCAGACTCCAAGCCTTCTTGTCCCCATGCATGCTTCTTGTGTTCTTTGCCTGGTAAGCTCCCTGTGCTACCGAGAGTGCACTGGTGTCTAAAGCAGTATGGATGGGCGGCACATTGTAATGGTAGTGTTTGATGGTCCATTTGTTGGGAACATGACCTTCCTTGGCAATCCATTCTGCATGCTGGTGGTTCATTGTTCAAGTTGATGTGCAACTGTCGGAAGCTTTGGGACCAGAACACTCATATGGGCTAGATGACAGGAAATGAGGCAGCAGTTGTTCATCACTGTGTTCCTCAAAGGGCTGTGGCGTTGACAAGGAACACAATTGCAGAGTAGGATTGTGTTCTTCCATAGGCTGCAGCATTGGGGAATGCAATCATAAACTAGGAGAGTCAATAACTTCAACATCGTGGAGACAGGTACCTTCAATTGCTGTGGAATCATGGAGCAGTGCAGGAAAATCTACACTTTCTGAACAGTAGATAGGGATGAAGTCATAGGGCAAAAAGATAGTGCCCAAACATGTCTGAAGAAACAAGAGTGAGTTTAAGCATCTAAGTTGGTCAATTACTGACTGAGCACATTGGACTTGCTTGCATCGTCGACCCTGCAGACGTTATAATTAGTCATAGCTCAAAACACTGACCGGTGCTCACTGCCTCCCTCTCTGCAGCACCCTTGTTTCCTTGGCCCCAGGGGTGATGCCTGAAGGAATCAAGGGTGCTGCAGAAAGGGAGGCAGCAAGCAGGGAAAGAGAAACCTATTCACCAAACTTGACCATAGATTAAGCGAGATGTTATGATGTAATTTTTGAACTTGCTGATTATGCAATCACATGGCTGTTGTGCTGGCAGAACTTGAAGTGTCAATGCTTTGCCAACAACGTTCAAGTAAGGGCAAATTCAAGATCTCTAGTGGGGGCCCATTGACCAAAGTTTCTGTTCAAACTCTCAATCGGTTAGGCATACATGCTTTCCAAGCTCGTCAAAACAAGGAGCTTCGAGAACGGCAGAAAGGTGAATAGTGTGCATTAATGTTTGTGTTAAATACTCACCATGGATGTTCAAGCTCGAGATAAAGAGAGGCAGCGAGCACTTGATGAGATTCATGACATTCCAGAAGACAGCAACACCCTACATCATGATGATGCAAACTGGGTTGACATTGATGAGGTCATCGAGGGCCAGGCTTCAATTGATCTAAGTCTTGCTGCCAGTGAATTCCAACAGCTCTTTGAAGATGAGCTGCGGCCACAAAAGACACAAAGAGACTATCACACACGTCGGGACACCATTGTTTGTTGGAATCTTGGATTTGCCACACAATTAGATGAGATGATTAGTGCCTACTTGAGATGGAGCAAAGCATGTGGAGTATCAGGGCAGGCTGTAGCAGCTCCTTTGAATGATGACGCCGTAGTTCAAGAGGTGTGGGCTATAGAAGTGGTGGACCTCTTCGGTGAGTTGTATGCTTAGTTACTTCATTGAAATCGTCTGATGCCTTGAGTGACAGAAAATTATCTCTTTGATGTTCCCATGCTTCAGGGAAGCACAACAATTGCTGCCTCCCTGGTAGAGCGTGGCCTCCTTCCTTTGGCACCATACCGTCCAAATGTTGCATTCACCATATGCGCCATTGAACTGTACCGCACTACTTGCCTTTGATGCCCTTGCCTGGCAATCCAACCATTTGTTAAAAGTTTGTGCAACTTACATGGGCTGCCATTCAAGCTCTATCTGAGCAGACAGTTGTCCATTG
The DNA here is from genome assembly GCA_017657275.1 of Termitomyces sp. T108. Lineage (NCBI taxonomy): Eukaryota > Fungi > Basidiomycota > Agaricomycetes > Agaricales > Lyophyllaceae > Termitomyces > Termitomyces sp. T108. The sequence continues at coordinate 21,292 of JAGGAU010000205.1, forward strand.
CCTATGACCTCTATCTATTGATTCACAAAGAAGTAGAAAAACGCATACAGGTTGCCCTTGAACATGACGCACCCTTGTTGTCACGACCCACTCCCGGAACTCGCCCACCACCCCGGGACAAGACCACCGACACCCCGCACCCTCCCGGGACAACGCCAACCACCCCCGCCACCCATCACGACCGCCCCCGCCGCCCATCACGACATGACACCTGTCACTCCCGGGTTCGCCGCCCCTCCGACCCTGACGCCCGGCAATCACCGCGACCCTGGAACGCCCGCATCAACCCGGAACTTCCCGCGACACGGG
>JAGGAU010000206.1:0-21539 GCA_017657275.1 Termitomyces sp. T108
ATACCAAGCCCCGGAGCTCGTCCCCGAACCCCGGAGCTCCTCCCGCAGCCTCCGGGACCTTCCCCGACCTCTCTATCATCACCTTCGCCCCTTCAGCCCCGGTCCGTATCGCCGCGCCCGCCCTTCGAGTGTGCGTGTAGACTTCGTGCGCACCAAGTAAGGATTCGCCCAGTGGTCTGAGCCCCCGTGGTCAGCGGAACCTGACAGAACCGTTACTATATCCAAATTTCCATTGCTAGCTGCATAGTGAAGTGGAGACATGTTGTAACCATCTGAAAGGCCAGCATTAGTGACATGAGGTCTAAATAAGTTTGATTTCTACCTTTTAAATTCACATCTGGCTTATAGTCTATGAGAAGTTCAACCATGACCAAATTGTTATCTTTAACTGCATAGTGAAGTGCAGACATGTCATTAAGACCTGAGGTGCCATTATTAACAGCACAAAGTCTAAATGAGCTTGCACTCCACCTTTTGAATCCACATTTGATTTGTGTTCTAGCAAGATTTCTATCATGTCTAGATTACCAGCTTCAGCTGCATAGTCAAGTGGAGACATATTGTGACAATCTGAAATGCTAGCATTAGCAGCATAAGGTCTCATTGAGTTTGTCTTCTACCTTTCAAATTTACATCTGACTTATATTCTATAAGAATCTTCACTATATCCAGATTGTCATTTTTAACTGCATAGTGAAGTGGAGACATATTATAATGATCTGAAATGCTAGCATTAGCAGCATAAAATTCAAATGAGCTTACACTCCACCTTTGGAATCAACATCTGATTTATGGTTGAGCAAAACTTTCACCATGTCCAAATCACCATCATCAGCTGCATAGTGAAGTGAAGACATGTTTTGATAATCTGAAATGCCAATATTAGCAGCATTAACAATGAAGTCTAAATGATCTCTATCTCACCTTTCAAATTTACATCTAGCTTGTATCCAAGCAGAACTTCCATTAGGTCCAAATTTCCACTTTTAGCTGCATAGTGAAGTAGAGACATGTCATTAGGACCTGAAATGCTAGCATTAGCAGCATAAAGTCTAAATAAGCTTGCATTCCACCTTTTAGATTTACATCTGATTTATATTTTAGAAGAACTGTTACCATGTCCAAGTTGCCCTCTTCAGCAGCATGATGAAGTGCAGACATGCCAAAAAAATCTATAATGCTAGCATTAGCAGCATAAAGTCCAAATTAGTTAATTTTCTACCTTTTGAATTGACATCTGGCTTATGTTTTATGAGAACTTTTACCATGTCCAAATTGCTATCTTTAACTGCATAGTGAAGTGGAGACAAATCATGATAATCTAAAATACTAGTATTAGCAGCATGAGGTCAAAATGAACTTGTATCTCACCTTTTAAATTTACATCTAGCTTATGTCTTAGCAGAAGTTCTACCAGATCCAAGCTGCCACTTTTCACTGCATAATGAAGTAAAGACATGTCATTAGAACCTGATGCTAGCATTAGTAGCATACAGCATTGATCAGCTTGCATTCTACCTTTCAAATTTATATCTGACTCATGTTCTATAAGAATTTTCACCATGTCTAAATTGCCATCTTTAGCTGCATAGTGAAGTGGAGACATGCTAAAAGAATCTAAAATGCTGGCATTAGCAAATATTAATATTAAATGAGCTTGTGTCTCACCTTTCCAATTTATGTCTGGCTTTTGTCTTAGCAGAACTTTTACTAGGTCCAAATTGCCACTTTGAGTTGCATAGTGAAGTAGAGATATGTCATTAGGGCCTGAAATGGTTTTAACAGTATAAAGTTTAAATGAGTTTATATTTCACCTTTTAAATTAACATCTGACCCATGTTTTATGAGAATTTTCACCATGTCCAGATTGCCATTTTTAGCTGCATAGTGAAGAGGAGACATGCCAAAAGAATCTAAGATGCTAGCATTAGCAGCATGAATTCTAAATAAGCCTGTGTCTTACCTTTCCAATTCATTTCTAGCTTTTGTCCTAGTAGAATTTTTGCCAGATCCAAATTTCCACTTTTAGCTGCATAGTGAAGTAGAGACATGTCATCAGGACCTGAAATGCTAGCATTAGTGACATCAAGTATAAATGAGCTTGCATTCTACCTTTCAAATTTATATCTGACTCATGTTCTATGAGAATTTTCACCATGTCCAAATTGCCATCTTTAGCTGCATAGTGAAGTGGAGACATGTCAAAAGAATCTAAAAGGCTAGCATTAGCAACATAAATCTTAAACAAGTTTGTGGCTCACCTTTCCAATTCATTTTTGGCTTTTGTTCTAGCAGAACTTTGACCAAGTTCAAATTGCCATTTTTAGCTGCATAGTGAAGTAGAGGCATGTTATCAGGGCCTAAAATGTTAGTATTGATAGTACAAAATTTAGATGAGTTTATATCCTACCTTTCACATTAACATCTGACTTGTGTTGTAGCAAAATTTTTGCAACATCCAAATGGTTATTTATAGCTGCATAATAAAGTGGAGACATGCCAAAAGAATCTGTAATGTTATCATTAGTACCATGACATCTAGATTGGTTGGCATTCAACCTTTCCAATTTACATCTGGCTTATGTTCTAGCAGAACCTTGACAATGTCTAAATAATCATTTTTAGCTGCATAGTGGAGTGGAGCCATGCTATCATGATCTGAAATGCTAACATTAACAGCATGATATATATATAAATTAATATCTCACCTTTTAAATCTACATCTGACTTGTGTTCCAGAAGAACTTGTACAATCTTAAAATGGCCATTTTGAGCTGCACAGTGAAGTGGAGACATGTTTTTGGTATCTGTAGTGCTACTATTAGCACAATAAAATCCAAATAAATTAGTATCACACCTTTCAAATTTACATTTATCTGGTGCTCTAACAGACCTTTGACAATGTTAAGATAGCCCTTTTCAGCTGCAAAGCTAAGCAGAGGCCTGGTATATCCACCTAACATGCTACTATCAATATCATTAAATTTCAGCAGATTAAGATCTCACCTTTCAAATCTTCATCTGCTTTGTACTCTTGCAGACCTTTGATGATGTCTTGGTTACTATTTATTTGAAGTTGTGTTGTGTCTTCAAGATTTGATAAAAGTTCTCTGAGCATATGTAGTATAAACTCTGGGTGAATATTCACTTTACCTTTTGTTTTAGAATATTCTTGATCTAGCAGAATCAGAGCACTACCAACATGGTTATTTACAAGTGCAGCCCACAAACAAGCATCTAATTAAACAAGGTCAACACTAAATCAATGAGAATTGTCACATTCATACCTAGCACACCCTTTCTGGCCCCTTGCTTCCGTAAAGATTTAACTGATTTTTCCTCTCCATTCTTTGATGCTTCCAGGAGCTGATCATCAAGCTGTTTAGCACGCTTCTCAAGAATTGATTCTCCAAGATCACGAAGAGCAACCAAAAGTAACAAAAGAGCAAGAGTCTGACCAAATGTCCACTGAGCTTCATCCATCAGTTGAAACCGGTCCATGTTGTCTTTAATAGCCACTTCCGTATCCACCAATAAAATGATATCAATTACAGCCAAAGCCCCTAATCCTATTGTGATTGAATAGAGCATAACTTTTCCTGAAGACTTGGAAACATGCTTCAAGATCAGGAGTGGCATGGTGAAGAATGCCAAAGGGATAAGAAGATTCAATAATGGAACCAAGACAGTGCTGTAAACCAAGATCGACCATTTCCTCAATCCATTAGATCCCAAGCTAACTTGCTGGCCAAATATGGATATTGTTGCAGACAACGAACACAAACCCGAGTGTCCAAACCCAACTGGGTTGCTCCAAAGCCAAATACCAACAGCAGCCATGAGCGACAAATGCAACGAGCCTATGATAATGACAGAATTTTTTGAGGCTCTCTTGGCCTCATAGATCCACCTGGCAAGCAACGATACCCTAACTCCTTCATTGAACTCGTCCTCGGAGAGATTGACTCTGTGATAGATGTAGAGCAGGAAGTATATGAAGAGGTTGGTGTTGTTCATCCAACTGAGGTCTAGTACAATCGATGCGTGGTAATTGGAGATGCCGTGATTATAAGCTTGTATGACAGTTGAGATGAGGATGGCAAATGCTGTAATGAGAATGGTGGTCGACTGTTTCTCCAGTTCGTCGAGTTCGATTGGTGTGATCCGCCCGTCTTTGAGAGCCCAGAGTACTGGTACGAAACTGAGTAGATTCTGCACATAAATGGCGGTCCGAACGCCGATGCCTGAAACGTCTGGGTTGGCGCTAACAGTAAGGCAAACAGTCGTCGCAGACATCTCGAAGGGAAGAAAGGTTGAGGTGTGTGGACAAAAGCCCGAAATCTCCCGGTTCAACAATTAGTGTGGCGGTGCATCGTTAATCCCTTCAAGGTTGAAGGCAAAACTTGAGAGCGTTTGAACATACATGGATGGATGGTCAACGTCCTTGAGCGTCTAAATTAGCGCCGTCTCGGATTCTCTGTACTTCTAATTATGATCACGTCTAGACGCCGTGCCTCAAATTGAATATAACGCCTCTTCCTCCACGACCCACGACGTCTTCATGAACCCGAGATACCCAGGAACAAATGAGGCATCCTTGTTTCGTCTGAATGTCGTATAGATAACCCAGGAACCTCCATCTACTTTGCTTTCAACTCCGCCTCCTCTGCACACTGTTACTTGTTACGTTGCTTGAGTCGTACTCTTTTCAAATTGTCTCAGACTTATCCCGATATCCAAATTGCATGTTCTACTCCAATCATTTTCGATTCATACTAACCGATGTGTAAAGGGTCTCATTGACATTCGACGACGTTGCTAACACTTTCGTCAAACACTTCGTATCTCAGCATGAATACAAGATATCTCCGTATCATCGTGGCCTCATGCGGAGGAGGCAGAAGTAGACGGTGATGTTACGCAGCAAGTTCCTCCCTGTGCTTGTATTTTTGCCCGTGTGACAGACCCTTCAAGCCGAGCTAATGCCCCATCGCTTCATCTGCTCCGAAAGTGTTACTCGAACCTATACAACGTTCACGGAGTTTATTGTGTTGGCGACTTTTCTTGACTATTGTTTTATATTAGACCGGTAAGCAGCGATATCTTTGCCTGCCACATTAGACTGTGATGTACCTTATCATCCATAGACCCAGAACAGGAATGCTCTAAACCATGCGACATAGACTACGGCGCAAATCTAAAGACTTATGCACGGTACTAAAGTGAAACCGGAGGCTCCATTTGAATCGACTCTGTTTGACTAAGGATTGTTATGGCGTTTGCAAGTGACTGGACTTCGGTGCATGTTCTTAAGCACAAATGCCCTTGCTATCGATGTAATGGTTACAGGTAGTTTGCGATCGAATCGGAACTTCTGCTGCCAAAGTTTTTAGTTCTGCGAAGGATCCACGTCACTGCCGTGGTCCTCAATAGATCAATTGACTATGATAACACTATTTCGTCGTTTGAATGTGGTGTGTACAACATGGAACCAGCGACTGCTTTGGTTTTGTACCATGCCTTACTCTTCTCGTTTTTATGTCGTCTGACCATAAACAGTACAAGCAAGAGCTCCGGCCATACGCTGCTCTCTCACTTGTTTGATCCCCTGCTCTTCGGCCCAGCCAGCCTCGCCTTCCACTACACCTCCGCTCACTATCTGCATGTCGTGCATGCCGTGGAGCTTCTCCAGCTCGTCTTTATCGGCTGGTAGGGTGTCACCAGCGCCACCGCCCTCGATGTCCCCGTCCGTCTCAGGGTCTGGATTAAGGGCGATCCGGTGATGCCTCACCTTTTCAAGGTCCTGCATCCGCCAAGAGTCAGAAACTCCCAGTCCCGGCACGTCACGAGCGTACTCCACAACGTCCGCATGTATCTTCCCTCCCCGAACGTCGTCAAGTCCACCGCGCCCTGGGCCGATCCATCCACCAAGAACGGCCTCCTCGTCTCCGAGGGGTGTGTCTGCGCCACCCACCCTCAAGCCGCCTCCCCACTACTCTGACGCGTATGAGAAGCGCATGGACATGCTGGTCTACTTCGACCAGCGTACTCTCTGTCTGCCTCGGCAATGAACATGTCTTCGTCGTCCTCTCCTATGCCTCGTGTGATACAATGACTATCTCGCCCTCTGAACGAATACCCACACCGGCAATGAGATTTCTGATATGTGGCGAGTTTGAATCCGCGGTTTTCATCAGTTCCATCTATTTGACCGAGAATGCCCATACAGTGAGTTTTTTTATCTGCTACTTTCATGCTCGTTTCCTAATACGTAGCTTGACATTGACTTTTAGAAACGTTCCTCGAAATGGCTGTCATGTACAGACTTTTAGTTGACAGGTTTCGCCCGGTCCGGTGCTCCTCTCGGCTTCACCATCCAGTTCAGTACCCCTGCCGTCATGACCATCATGGACATGTACAACAATTTGTATCAGTAATGGCCGACCAAGGATAGGCTTGCCATGCGAAGCCAACACGCATACAGTCGTCAACGGCGGTCTTAACACGGTCCACTTTCACGGAAAGTTCACCATCAAGATCGGCTTCAGAAGCTTCGCATTTGTAAAGAACAAGTTTGGCTCGATGAGCTTAGAACGTCGAATACACCTCGTTGAGGGCTTCTAGACCGAACAGTGGAGAGCCTAAGACAGGGAATGGTTTGCGAAAAACCAGTGGATTAGTCTCCTTGCGCGTTGCCTATTTTTGACGGTGCATTTCAGTTCATGAACTTTTGGAGAATCTTGAAACTGAAGGCCTTGAAGGACACCATAAAGTTCGTGAGAACTGCACAAAGACAGCAGCTGAACGAACCCATCAGAAACAAATGGGGGGAATGATCCCGAAACTGACTTCCCTGTATAAACACATGGTCTCTTTATACCTTTCCCACCTTTCCCAAGGGGCTCTCTGAATCGGCGATTGTCCCCTTCTCTACCCTCGGTCTCGATGACGAGTCCATTCCATTGTTTTCAAACCTTGACGTCGTTCGCTATCGACTTTTTCATTGAATCGTCACTTTCTTCCGTATCTTCTCTCCTTCAATCTTTTGCCGCTTTGTCTTCTTCCATCTTTCTTCCTGAGTTCTTCATCTCCTTTCCTTTTCTTGCCAAGGCTTACGCCTTCCGCCTTTTAGTCTTCCTCTGGTCCCCATATACATATATAAGCTCCACGGCCATGATAGTGTGTTCGTCGAAACTAGCACATATAAATCTGTTTTTCCTTCGCTACTCTTCCGTCAATTCTCGTCGTACGTTAGCACCCTTCAGGACGTTGAAATCCGTCTGTAAGCTACCACACCGACTCCTCCGCCACCGATCTTTCTGATCCTTTCAGAATGTAGGAGGGACAGTAGAGAGTAACGGAAGAACCGGAGAGCATCTCAACTCGGATCCATTCATCATTTTCGCTGTTAACGTCATTGTGGTTTGCAAAGATGCTAACTAATTTCTTGCAGTCGGTGGTTGGAACAAGAGTGGAGAGTATCAATGATGGTCAGTAAGCTGGCCCGCATCCCTGGTACTACGCTGCCTATACGGAGTAGAAAGCGAGGGTTTTGTCTGATTCAAATAGCATATAACCGAGGATAAATCAAACTAAGTCGAGTAGGAATGCGAACGACAGTGCACCAGTGTACCTGGGGTGTAGAGACCAAAGGAGAAAATGCGGCTGTTGTGATTTCTGCCTAGTCAGACGGGTCAATAGCTGGGTGTTCCACGCACCTAAGGAGGATGAGAATATTTGGTGGTGAGGGAGCGAGTTGGCCATGCGTAGTCGAAAGCGATGGTTTGTCCGACCACATGTTGAATGGCATATACCCAAAGGTCGTCACTCGTGCGAGAAAAAGATAAATATAATGGAGTACATATGGGCGGAGCAGACACAAAAGTGGAATATCGCTACGGTCAAGTCTCAAAACCGATATTCGAACAAGAAAGCAGCATTCAATGCACTTGATGCTTGTCCGGTCGACGCCATGCCCTTTTTGTTAACCGTTCTTGGCGATTATGAGCGCATATAGGATTGGACTACGGGCAAGGCTGCAGCGTGGGCTGTCCGCAAGCAGAAGGAGCATAGAAGCTGTGATGATGCACCTCAATGCCATCGCGAACCCTTCTAATCAATTTTAGTCGATTGTTGCTTCAAAAACCTTTGTGATAAAATTTCCGAGGTGTGTTTTCCGAGGTGTGTTTTTCGACGTATCTCGACTGCCCTAGAGTCTGAATATGAAGTCGGTTTGCCGAAACCTTTGGGATTCTATTGGTCGTCAACTAGTATAGCATTTTGACGGTTTTCCAGCCACTTTTTAAATCGAGCTTTCCGTAGCTCCCTGCCCAGTGCTACTGCGACAGGTATTGGAACAGCATTCCCAATCTGACGATGCATCTATAACAGAACTCAGGGACGAAGCTATGGACAGCTGGTCAAAATGATTAAGCTTACAGTCACCACACCATTGTCATAAGCTTCAAAAACAAAGTGGTCTGGAAATCCTTGTGATCTTGCCAGTTCCCGGACAGTAACCATACGATGGCACTCAGAGTGGCTGGGTACGTGTCACACAATGATCAATAAAACTACTCACATATGGATTCAAGACATGACTTTGTTTCGCGGTTGTATCCATGTTAGTTACAGTCGTTGGGAAAAACCGATCTTGGTCAAGCCTTCCATAAATACCTGAGGATATTTGAATTAATGCCAAGGGAAAATCTTATGTCCAGACAATCCCTACCGGGACGGAAGTTGTTTTTCGCCACGGAAGACAACGGATTCGATATTTGCCACTCGAGTAGATCAGGAGGCAAAGCTACAACGTATGTGGGTGGAAATGAATGACTCTAGAGCACGGGGTGAAGAAGATTCAGGAACTTACACCGGTAATCAGCACCAGCCGATAATGGGATTGCAATCACTCTGTATATTCATGAGGCAATCCCATCCACAGCATGAAATAGCATATAACTAGTGTCTTACCGTTTGACTTTTTCTGATTTGAAAGTACGTGTAAAGTGTTGAAGGTCTTTTGTGCCTTTCAAACGGGCCGCTGCTTGATACGAAGTCTTCACCTCATGATGATACTGTGTCATTCCTGAGTAGCCACAGTGCTCATCAGCAGGGTCACAGATTTTTTGCGGAATTCCTCTTCTTCCGGTTGATGAGGATTTCGGTGACTTCCTGCTCCCTGATTTAGCACTAACAAACTAGATTACACGTGAGTGACGCACCAGTCAAAGCGAGGGAGATCAGAAATGGCATCGTCGATTGTGACAAATGGATGAGGTGCAGTCCCATTCGCAGCTCGAATCGGACGTATCCATTCCTCAGATGATTCGAGTTTAATACCCAAACCGTAATTATCCGGAAAATCATGGCTGGGTTGAGGTAACTCAGGAAGCGGATGACCGTCCATGGCTGCAATCAAGAAAAAACGATGACGACGTTGAGGTGTTCCATAATGCCCTGCTTGTAGAATACCAAAGCGTACTTGGTATCTGATCAAGGTTTTAGACATTGAAGTAAATCTGGATGTCTTACTGACCCCATATCTATCAAAGCCCGAGTAACAAATTTGAGACCGCCCATAGGTATGCCACCTTTGACTGTATGTGACGTGTGTTGCACTGCATCAAATGTGAATTCTTTGAAACCTGGAACATTCTCAAAGTAGAAAAGTTTTGGCCGCAGATGGTCCACAAATGAGAGCGCAGTCAGTATTAGATTACTCTTTTTATCACCTGCCCTCTTAAATCGGTTCAGTCTAGAGTGAGTTTGGCTACGCAAGGTAAGCTGCTTCCAAAGTGCAAATGAATACAGAGAGGCTTACCAAGGAACACCGGCAACTATGACATCGGGTGTCTGCAGAGAAGGCAAAATAATTCTTTCGTCAAAATGCTGTCTCAGAGGTTCAGGCCTCTGGCCCAGCTTTTCCTTGATCGAGTAACGGAGTACTTCATTCGCACAGCGATTATGGACAGCCACGTTCGGAAAATTCCGCCTACGACATACCATGCTGAAGTGAGCGGAGTGAAAGAACGGGTGAAGGATGCGTCTTACATGACAGTTTTGGCAGCAGAAGGGGCAAGTTCTACGACATCGGTCACTTGTAAGCACCTGCTTCCCTCACAAAGCCCCATGCTAAATGCTCCAACCCCACCAAAAATATCCAGCGTCTTCCAGGGGCGGCACTCGGCATCCTTGAGAAAGTCCTCCAGGTTTTTGAGCTCATCCAATGCACTTTTCGTGCAAGGGGAACAAACTCCAAGATCTGATGGTCGCACCTGCTTACGCTGTTCCCAGAACTTCACATTCATTGAAGGAAAAGAGTACTTGATGTAAAAGTGATATGGCGATAATTCCAACCACTTATTCAAACGGCTGGTTGAGTTGAAAGACTCCCGAGTGAAAACATGGCAGACACATATGAGATCCTGGAGCGGCACTGTTACTGTTTCATCGGTCAAAAAGACGTGCCGCTAGGCCAAGGTCATTTGGATATTCAATGATACCCAAACGATGTTCCACATACCTCATCTTTTAGTACATTTTCAGGCAGGATATCACCGAGTGATGATATCCTTCCAACACGCCGCAGATATACTTCACTTTGTATTTTCTTGTTGTTAATAATCCGGAGATCCACGATGTACCCGAGGTGAGCAGGTCCTTGCTGCGCATGATACAACACAAAGTCCTCAAAGTGGTACTTTTTTCCACGAAAAGCAACGCCATCCATGTTTCCTCTCTCATCCCGCAGCTTGTTTTCAGCCTTCTCCAGATCCTGTTGGTCAAGAAGATGGCATATCGTGCAATTGAACGGAGGGCGACTCGATGCAATCAACTCGCGTCGTTCAAGTACAATTGATGTATATGTCGCCTGATTAGCATCATACACAAACCTGGTGCATTGAGTGAACACAGAAGAAAGAAGCTTAGAAAACATGAATTACTTGACAAAATATTCATCAGGGTTTTCAGGTGGTTTTGAACTCTCATGAACCCTCATTTTATCTATGATAGCACCCAATGGAACGTTTTCACAGATATCATTCCAAAACAATTCTTGTGGGTGGCCGAGCTCTTCCAGCATGGTTTGTGTAGAGTGTTGAAGCCAGTGGACATGAAAATGACCCGGTGAGGGATTCATACAGCAATACACAATCTGAGCGAACCTGAGACGGAATCAACATGGACGAAAGGAACAAATGAGTCTGCGATACCAGAAGTAATCAGCAATTGTTGACGTGGAATCCACATCTTCACTACTATTGGGCAGTGAATCCGACGGCTTGTAGTAACCTTTGTAGCTACTGTGGTTCTTGGGTATTAGAACAAAATCGCCGCTCTGCAAAACGAGGTGGGTCATTATTGAACAGAGTGCCACAACGAGCCTGTCAGCAAACCTGAAAAGTCTCCCCATTTACTTCGACAACTGTGGGATACCTACTATCTCGCCCAATCCTCTTGACAATCTTTCTCTCTCCCTTTGCTTTCAAGATCAGCTCACACAGCCGCTGGTGCGCAGTTAACTTCTGCGTTTCCTTGAGTGTTTTGTTCTCAGGCGGTGGCCGAATTCCAACAACGACGAGTTCTTCTGAGACAAGACCTTGCGCAAGAGAGGCAATGAGCGGTGTCACATGTGTCGAGACTGCGTTTTCCCGAGCTAGTAGTGCAATGTCGAGATTGCCCATGAGCGCTTTAATAGGCGGTGGTTTGCCGCGCGTGCTCGGTGCATTTGTGCGACGAAGACGAGGTTTGAAGGAGGAAGATCTGTGCAGAACATGTCGGATGAGAGCAGACTGCTTAAGCTTTTCATATTCTTCGCATTCGTTCACTGCGTCTTGAATATTCGGTAGCTAGTTATCATCAAAATAGAGCTGATGATATATGATAACATTGCATACCGCGTTTAGAAGATGCTTTTCTTGATATGTAGTCCCAAATGGGTCAACTTTCGTGATGAAACGTCTTAGAAATTCTTCGTACGTCATACGTGGGGACTTGAGGGCGGAAGTGATGATCAGCTGGGATATTCGAAGCGGTATGAAGAAATGCTGAAATAATGGTTCGTATTCGGGAAGTGACGTATCTAAAATATACCATGCGAATTGTGTCTCAATGTAAACCTTGCTGTACATATGTATCAGACATCAACCTTCCGATCTCTTGGAAATATGTTACTTACCCATCTGTTTCGGTATAATCAAATGTATACCGCAGTATCGCGCCCAACTTCACCAATTTTGGCTTGTAGTTATTGCTGTCCTCATTCTCATCATCATCTTCCTGTCCCTCATCCTCGTCATTCTGATAATACGGGGATACGATTCCTTCAGCCTCGAATTGGCGATCGACACCGTCGTCTTCTTCAATCGAACTCAGTGGTACCATCTCATTACCATGTTTCGGATCATATATCGCAAAGTCCGAGAGCACGCGAACAGGCTTCGCGTTGGGGTCTCCTTCTTCGTCTTCGATGGCGAAAGGGTCCTCCCCAATGATCAGGAGGTCCGCGCTCTCTAGTTCACCATTTCTGTCTTGGTAGATTGAAACTTCAACGTTTATGGATCATGATCAGCTGTTTCGTTACGATATAGAGGAAGACTTACTTGGAGGCAGCTGATGCCGCTTCGACTCCTGAAAGGTTCAAAGAGAATCAAGATTTGTTAATGGCCCAGTCATGATGTATATCTTACGCGAACATCTCTGAGCAAGTCGCCTTTGCGTTTTAAGGATGTACCCTTCGTAGCCGAATTCGAATTCCGCCCTTCCGGCTGGAGAGAAGTTGTCTCGTGTGGTGCAAACTCGTCAGGGAAAGAGACCTCAAAAGCATTTGGGCGACGGGGCGCCATCGGAAAGGTCTAACTGTTTCAAAACCCTTTCAAGGCCAAGGATGTATGGAGAATATGTATGATTGCTCTACGAGGCTTATATTATAATTATAGAACAAGCAGGGTCAATTTATATAGTTCCTCGGCCCGCCGGCACATGACAAGGTTTCCTGTCTTCCTCCGAGTCCGTCCTCCCTTTGGTTCCAACCAGCTGATCTCGTTTCCCTAAAAAACCGATGAATGTTACTGGATCCCACGTTGCCCTACTGTTCATCCAGTGCCCATCAGATAGGCCAAAAGTGTGCTGTTTACAAACTGGGCTCGATATTCTCTTAAATCCTTCCTGCAAAATAAAACGCCGTACTTCACTCGAATTGAGGCGGGCGTACCACTGCTGCAGGCCCCTACCGCCGGACCTTTCCTGGACTCTGCCCGCGACATCCGCATACGCCTGGAATGATCGGCTACGTACTTGCCACTATTGATACGAAGAGATATCATTTCACCTTACATGAATGTAGTACTTAATAGCTATCTTTAACAAACAGATAACTTTTTTTTCAATATTAGTTCCTTGGGTCGACCAGATCCGAACTTGAATGTCCTCGAGCTCCGTCAGTTTCTATGCTTTAGAACTTGTAAACCTGTTCCTCGGTGTATCCGAGCTCCTTGAGGATGCCGCCTAGTTCGCCCTGCTTCATTCCAGCCTTCTTTCCAGCGACAGCTGCGACCTGACCAGGAGGACCTAGAGGGGACATTTGTCCATGCACATCAAGTTTAAAGACGAACAGATACGTACCGCAGACGAAGACTTTGACTTTATCACCAAGTGAAGCAGGAGCAACATGTTTCTTGATTATGTCCGCGTTAATGAAACCGCTGGGTCCTGTAGGGTTATCGGCCTAAGCATAGCTCCAATACAGTCCATGTTCGGTAACGTACCAGTCCAGTTCTGTCCAGGCTTATCTAAGAGGTATACTACGTCCAGGTTGTTGGGATATTTCTTTTGCAGAGCATCAAGATCCTCGCGGAGGAGGATATCTTGCTCAGTGACGTTTGAGAAAAGGAGCTTAAATTTAGTTTTGTTGGAATTATCAGCGAGAGCGTGTGTAACTATTTGGTAGAGGGGGGTGCTACGTCATTGAAGGAGTTGAGAAGTGTGGAAATGTTGGGGTTTAAAAATGGAAGGCTTACATTCCACTTCCACCACCGATCAGGGCGACTTCGTCAAATTCGTTGGCTGGTAAAATAATCGTTCATTGAAAATAGAAAGGGAGACCAATGGAACGAACCCTTATAGGCAAACTTCGCAATGGGTCCCTTGAATGATAAAGTGTCACCCTCCTGTGAGATGCAAATAAAATTTTCATGGATACAGTCAAGCGAACCAGAGATATATACCTTGAGCTCGTGGATATATTTCGATGCATTTCCAGTCTCATATTTTTTGATGAGAAGCGAAAATTCACCTTGGTGGTCTGGAGAAGAAATGGGAGTGTAGGGACGGATGACAGGCCTGCCCTTGGCGTCTTTAAGCGCCTCTGGATCCGACGCCTTGACTAACAAACAGGAAGCTACTGGTAATAAAGATGCTTCATTGTTAGGAATTTCGAACACGAATCTAAAGTGTAAAATCACTCTGGTGAGCACGTGAAGTACTGTGGAGGTACAAACGTGGATGTGTTGTGGTTATAGGGAATGACCTTCTTGAGCTTGAAGTCGACAAAGTTCTGAGGGTCAAAGGGACTCTTTTCCTGAATAAACTGATTTTTTCCGGCGCGGTCGAGGTAAATGTATGTTGCGAGGCCAGCGATGCCACAGCCTAGAAAGACAAGCGGGACGTTGGAAGACTTCTTTGCGGCTGGAGCCGTGGAGGCGTATCTCCGTGTTCCAGCGAACTAAACGTCAACTCAGCCGATACACAGAGTCAGATAATAAGATATACTTGCAATGGAACGAGAGACGGCTGTACGAAGGAAGGACATTATACTGGGTGGCAGCGGGACCGTATGCTGGTTTATTTTTTGTCCTGGGCACGAATGTTGGCATGGAATTACGTCATAGTTCCCACACGATAATGGCTCATCTGACTTGGGGGCGTGAGGTTGGTTGAAGGTTGATATGAAGGAATCGTATGGCAGCGCAGAGACTGATCAGATCATGAGAACGCATAGCAAAGTAATCGAAAACTGACGTTTTGGATAGAAAGGGGGCGTTTACAACCAGAAACTTGAGGCGATCGAAGTCTAAAGCGTGACTCGCCCAATCAACAGCTACGACTTTCAACTCACTGCGGTCAGAGTTCACAGCCACGTACTGCCTAGTCGTCCAATCTCTCTTCCTGTACATAAAGATACCACTGGCTTTTCGCAGCGCAACAATTCCACTCGCTCCATGTCTTTCGTAAAACTCAGCATCTTCGGGACATCGTTCGAGGTGGGGTTTTTCCGGCATGATCCATCATGGAGCGAGAAGCTTACAACGAGTGTATTAGGTGACTCCTAGATATGTCGATCTCCAGCCAGTTGGAATGGGTAAACACTTTTTTACACTATATTATAGTCCTGCTGACCCTTGACATCGGTGCAGGCGCATTTGGGCTCGTCTGGTACGCAATTACACAGTTTCGGCCAAACCATACCGCTCAATTGAGCATTAAACTCTTATCAAGCTCTGCGAAAGATCAACTCACCGGTTCCTCAGTCGCGATTAAGAAGATCATGAAACCTTTCAGCACGCCCGTCTTAGCCAAGCGAACCTATCGTGAGCTCAAGCTACTTATACATATCCAACACGAAAATGCATGCGTCTTTCGCCCACTTTTCTCGACTTATGCGTCATCTGACATTAGGCACGCCCCGTAGATCATCAGTTTAAGCGATGTCTTCATATCACCACTCGAGGACATGTTCGTCCCCCTAACTGATCTCACTCTTTAATGCTGACTTGTATTCTCCAGGTACTTTGTCACTGAACTCTTAGGGACTGATCTCCATCGACTACTCACGTCACGGCCTCTAGAGAAGCAGTTCATCCAATACTTCCTCTACCAAATTCTCGTATGTCAATTGCACTGTCATTCCATGTATCTTCTGATAGATTTCACTCTCCAGCGTGGTCTCAAATACGTTCACTCTGCAGGAGTTGTGCACAGAGATCTTGTGCGTAGTTTTGTTGTCGATTTAAAGCTTCTTTATCTCATCTATCCCCAGAAACCGAGCAACATCCTCGTGAATGAGAATTGCGATCTTAGGGTTCGTCGTCTGTCCAACCAAAGTTCCGATCATCAGCTTATTCACCATGTCCTTGGTGCAGATTTGTGATTTTGGCCTCGCGCGAATCCAAGACCCTCAGATGACAGGCTACGTGTCGACGCGTTACTACCGTGCCCCCGAAATCATGCTGACTTGGCAAAAATATGACGTCGCCGTCGACATATGGAGCACAGGATGTATATTTGCGGAGATGTTAGAAGGGAAGCCGTTGTTTCCAGGGAAAGACCGTACGTCATTGTACTCCTTCAATCCCAAGCTACACTCTGCGCTATAAACCCTTTCAACTTTATTTTCACACAACGCTCACCAACACATATTTCTTCTGGCAGACGTCAACCAGTTTTCCATTATAACGGAGTTGCTGGGCACACCTCCCGATGATGTCATTGAGACTATTTGCAGTGAAAACGTGTGTTGTTCTTGGATGTATCATTCCCAACCTAAACGGCGATTTCGTCACAGACCCTCAGGTTCGTACAAAGTCTTCCTAAGCGGGAACGCGTGCCTTTTAGTCAAAAGCTTCGGACGGACGATGCCGACGGTGTGTGACCTTTGTACGAAAGATACGTCTCACTGATATCTGGCGTTGTCATGCCTCGTAGCACTTGATCTTCTCGAAAAGATGCTCGTGTTTGACCCCAGGAAACGCATAGACGCCACGCAGTCGCTTGCGCATGACTACGTAGGACCATACCACGATCCCACGGATGAACCTGTAGCGGAAGAAAAGTTCGATTGGAGCTTCAACGATGCAGATTTGCCCGTGGACACGTGGAAAGTTATGATGTATAAGGAGATTCTTGGTGCGTTTCCAAGCAATGTCTATATTGATAAAACTGGCGCGCTGAGACGTTTTTGCGTTGGGGCCCGGTCAGATTTCCATCAAGTCGAAGAAGGCACAGATTTTGCGGCGTCTGGTGTGCCGGAAGGTGCCTTGTCAGGTCCCGATCATGTCGCAGTGTCCGCGACAACATGAAATTTCCGTCTACCCTCGTAGACTCGTTTTTTCGTTCGGGCTGAATCATGCATGCCTTCTGTCCATCCATCTTGTTGTTCTCGTTAAATTGATGGTTCTCGAACTCTCCTCCCTTTGTTCTCGTCCTCATTGTATCATTTATTGTATTCCAACGCCCTGGATCCCAGTTTCATCTCGGACCCATAGAGTTCTCCCTCCTCTCCTCGTTCCATGTACGCTGCCCCTGCCTAATTGTACATACACGACATTCGTACTTACACTTACACAACCATTCGTCGCAATACCAATGGCATTCATGCCAATGGCGATCCACATAAATCCACATTCCAACCTCAATCCAGCGCATACGACTGCGTCGACCGGATAGCGTGGCTAGCCCGTTTTCTTTCATATTGTCTTGTGTTCCTTCTTCCGCGGAGTACTATCATAGTCCGCGGCCCCTTTTTCCTCCCTCTTTTCTGATAGTTGCAATGTGGACTTTCCATTCTGATGCATTGTGAAGTATATGAATTCTCCTCTGCCCAAACAGCTATAATGTCCTTTCTCGCTTTCGTGGTGTATATGTAATCAAAGTGCTATTTGAAGCTGCCAGTAACAGGCCCAGGTGGTTGCTCAAGTCACATCAGACACGACTTTCGTTTTTCCTCTTGCTGCAGGCAAATGAAAAGATAAGATTGACAGCCCGTGTAAGATAATGATATTGTGAAGAAGTGTTTCAGACCCTACATTTTGAAGAATATTAATACCACTTTGCTTGTGACAACTCCTTCCTTGATGATGTCGCCGAACAATAATCACTTTGAAATCAATCATATCAAGGAGAACCAAAACCAAACGTTAGCCTCTCTTCCATCATATCATCACATCAAGGAGCATGCTGAGCTTCTTGACCCACTGCGCCATGGTTTTTGAAGTAGTCTTGGAATTCTATGGGAAGCTAGACGTTCAAGGTGACGGTGTAAACATTCTCTGTCGAGGAAAAACCCAACGAGGAAACATGGATCATGATCACGCGAAAAGTTTAAAGATAACTTTAATCAAGTGCTCACCATGAGGTGATTTGATTCCACCCTTCGGACGTCAAGATTGTTGGCAATGATCATTTGTGTGAACTATATAATTCGAGAGCAAAAGCAGCTCAATTTAGCGACTCGATAAGATAGAAGTATTTTTATGATACCCATGATTCAAGAGCAAAGGCAACTCATATTACTGGGTCACCTTTTATTCAATATTTAGACAGTGGAGCCACTGGAGCATGGGTAGGGTAGGGTAGATTTGCCCGGGGAGGTCCACGACCGGGGTTGGCCCCTCGAAAAACTGTTCAAAAGAATGGTCACCATGTGGAATGAAATAGGAAGCGACACGGAAAATGCTGGATGCGGCCGCATCACACACACGGTAGCATAGAGGCAATACTGATGTGTTCTAAAGAGGTTAGATATCCATAGGCAATACTTGCTACAGTGATGCGCAGTTTCCGGACATCAGGACAAACAGTTGAACTGGTATAGGTCTGCTGATTGATCGTTCTCAGAGTCCATGATACTTATAAGTGTCTGATTAGTTCGAGTTGTAGGTCAAACCAACCACAGACCTTGTCATCTACACCCACTATGGACCCCCCTACAGATCCCTATGCGTTTTTAGAATTCCAAATGATCAATGGCACGTACTTCATCTCTTTCTTTACTCGGCTCTTAAAATCAATTTCTCACAAGCACACAACGCAATTAAAGTCGGATACGACCAGATTTTGTCACATCTAGACTCGCCACCCAAAGACGATCTGAACAACTTCCTTGGGTACTGTGAATCTTGGGCTTTGGTGATCGAGACGCATCATAGTAGCGAGGTAAATTCCACGTCATTGGAAAAAACTCTAATCTTGCATTTCTTCTTAGGAAGTGATAGTGTTTCCATTCCTGGACCAGAAAATGAACTTCTCTGGGGAGAGAGAACAGCATGAAATGATACATAGGGACCTGGACAGAATCTTCGGTCTAATTGCTGAAGCTAAAGCTGACCCGACCAAGTTTGACCCCGTCGCCCTGAAGAACATCATGATCGAATGCAAGGAAGTCCTGGTGGGTCATCAACCATTAGTATCGCCTGTTTTTCCAAATAAAGAATTCACGCTGTGCTAGTATGCGCATTTGGATGAGGAACTCGAGCATATTTCAACCGCCAACCTGAAGACTGCACAATTTGAAGAGCGTGATGTGAGGGCCATGATGGACAAACTAGAGGTCTTTGCAAAGACGCATGGAGACCCATTCATCATACTTCCCTTCGTGCGAAGGTCAGTCTATCAGTGAGTGATGATTCCATCAAAATGCTGATGTCTCTACACCAGTCACACTCCTGCAGCAATGAAGAACATATGGCCCACCATGCCTTGGATTGTCCATAAGTTTGTTGTCCCGTATATCCTGGCTTGGAAGTATTCTGGGTGTGTTCCAACAATTACATCAATGTTTTGGCATTGGACGTCGCTAATGAGTGATGGACAGATATTGGAAATACTCTGCATTCTCTATGTACTGAAGTGTCGATTGTCAAGATGAGAAATGCGCAAGGAAGTGATCCTTAACGAGATAGAAAACATTAGTGAAAGATTATCTATGCCACAGAAACATCACTACTCACCTCTCATTACAAAATCTAGGTAGATCCAGTGCAGGTTGATATATGCCGTGTGAACACAAATGATATTCAGAAAACGAAAGTTGGTGGTTCACAGTGGACAGTGGATTTAGCCATCCATGCATCAGTAATTGCACGTGATTTTTCCAACAGAAACGATTCTGGCTTATTATGTACTATCTGCCCCCTTGTTGCCTTTGATTGTTTGTGGCTCAGTACAATAGTACTTCTGCCAGACCCCTATGTTGCAGCAACCATCCCTCTGAATCTTTTTGTAGACACTATCAATTTGGCTACAGATATATTTTGGCTTCATGAAGCCTTGCAACTGTCTCCTGACAACTGATTCAATACATTATCTACAGGTCAAAAAGTATCACTTCCACCTCACACATGAACCCCTGACATGGAAGCAATGTATGGAAATGGTTTCCACAGAAACTTGGAATCCCTCTGCCTCTCATTCGTCCAACATTGAACTAATTAATGCCCATTCAAACAGTTTGTGTCATGCACTATCTCTATGGAGGATAATTGGCACAAGATAAAGCCTGCTGTCCCTGTTTGACTCATCCTTGTAAATGCTCAGCATGAAGCCCCTGGTGGTAAATACTTCCTTGCTAGAGTATTTATTGGTTTTTCATTGCCCTGTACTACCTTGATCATCCAAATGAATCTCACATCTTAGGTAGATGTCTAATCCTGACAAAAGCTTATCAACTTCAAGCTCAGTGTTCAGAAGGTCATTGTTCAGATTATCTTGTCATCATCAATCTAGAGAATCCTCAGAAACAGTGCATTTTAGTCTGTCAACTCTATATCTATCCACAATACCTCTTCCACAAATGGTACATCAGGTTTGGGTAAGCTGTCTACATTTGCAGGAACAATGGATTAAAGCTGTTTGTCATATCCCTCAACAGAATCAAGTACTCATCTGGTGTGAAATAGCCATCCATCAGAATACTGCCTTCATCATCATAGATGGATGTCCTTGTTTAAATGAAAGGTGTTGTAACTACTTAGATATATTGTGAATGCTGATGGATAGCCTCAAAGAAGAAGTTAACTTCTGTGAGAATTGGTCTTATGGTTATTCCAGCAGGTGTTGCCCACATGGTGGACAATATTTGGCCCCATGATGGAGAAAATGACTTGACTTTTCAAGCTTCCTACAAATCCTTATTGCTGATCTACTGATACTGTGTTGTGGTGTTGCCCATTGGCATATATGACCAGAAGGTCAAACTTTGGTATGTCTATAATTCACATGGTAAAAGGCAAGGATATAGATATAGATATATGGATGATGCCATTCTTGATGATCACCTTTCAGATCCTTGACTGTCATGTTATTACTGAAATCAGTCAAGTTAAAAAGCAAACTATATGTTAGATTTGAATGTATGACTATGTATGTTGTTGGCTCAGAAGCATGTTTTATGGTGGCATGAACATGATGAACACAACAGGTCTACATACATCTCCAGATTTTCCTGACAAACTATTGGTGAGGAGTAGTTAGCACCTCTTCTACTTAAGCATCCCTTCATTTTGGACATGTGTTGTGCCCCCCCCCCTCTGATAAACTTGAAGAGTGGGTGAATCATCATGAAAATCATGAACTAATGCAGATGAAGAGAGAGAGAGAAATAATATCCAACAATTCCCTCTAGCCGACTATGTGTCAGGGGACTTCCATTTTGGGACCTCCGGAATTGTTCCGGGGCAGTCCAGAGATTTCCGGACTTCCATTTCAGGACGTTCTGGAGCTATTTCCATTTTGGGACCTCCAGAGTTGTCCAGGAATAGTCC
>JAGGAU010000207.1:0-21519 GCA_017657275.1 Termitomyces sp. T108
GTTTACATCTGAGGTGTGTATATCTTTCCAACATTATATTAAACCCTACTCATTACTATACTTCACTCTACAGTATTCGACTTACGTCTATTTACAACAGGTAGAGCATCAATTCAGTTGTCTTACCACTACGTTGGTTTACATCTGAGTATTCGACTTACGTCTATTTACAACAATGTTGCTCAGAATTTTTTTCGACTTTCGGATCTTATGATAGAAATGGGGGACTATCTGGAAAGAAAGATCTGAAGGTTTCATGTGGAAGCAGAAAAATGAAAAGAAGGGCTCTATAGTTATTTATTGTACTCGAATCAAACATATTTCCCACGGCCTTTTCTCCGACCTCGCTACATCATGAGCACAGAAGAGTACGTGGCTTGGCCCGTGTTCTCCACTAAAGGCTGACGTGGCTGACAGCGTCCCGCCTGAGGCAGCACCGGCCGACGATGTGGCGCAGCCCGCGACGAAGAAACGCCCACGCCTTGACCTAGGTGTCGGTCTCGGCGGGCGCGAGCGTAAACGCGGCAAGAGCATGTTCGGGCTCGTCGTCGGTACCCTCAACAAGGCCAAGATTGAGGACAAGGAGCGCAGTGCGAGCGAGGCCGTGTGTTTCTCCCGTTCTCTCCTCGTAGCTCACGCTAACGCACCACCGCGGGGAACAGGCGAAAAAAAGACAGCTGATCGAACAGCGTCTGCAGACAAAACTGCGTATTGAGACGGACTCGGTGCGGCGCGCGGAGGAGGCGAAGAAGGACAAGATGGCTGCGAACCGCAAAGAGGAGGAGCTCCAGCTTAAGGACTCGATCTACAAATTCCGCCGCACGCGCTTGCCGCTCTACGCCAACTTTTTGCTCACGTCCGACCTCATCGTCGACGACAACGACGACGACGCAGATGCAGACGCAGATGCAGACACGAACGCGCCGGCGCGTGCACTCGCAAACCCCGCACGCACACACCCCCCGCCGCTGTACTACCTCCCTGCCGTCCTCCTCCCCGCACAAGCTGCCTTTCTTGCCCGCCGCAAACACCGTGTCCGTCTCTCTCTCTCTCCGTATCTCTCTTCCTCACTCGTTCACTTGCTCATACAGGTAAACACCGCGGCCGAAACAGAATACGCGCTCTTCCGCACCGAGCGCGCGCGCGGCATCGCGGACGTCAACGCCCTACGCCAGCGTGTTGCGGACGAGGAGGCGCGCAAGCGCTCCGAGGCCGCGACTGACCCTGACTCTGGTCTTGAGCCGGGCAAGGGCAAGGGTGGTGCTGGTGCAGACGCGAATGCCGATGCCGATGCTGAGGGGGACGCTGATGCTGATGCTGAGGGGGACGCCGACGCCGATGCCGATGCAGACGCGGAGATGGACGTGGACGGTGCAGGCGAGGCGATGGATGTTGACCGACAGAGGGAGAGGGAGCGGGAGAAGCACGTGGGTGAGGGTGAGGTCGAGGGTGAGGCGGAGAAGAAGGAGGAGCCGGCGGCGGGCGACGAGGTTGATGCGGTCGAATATTAGGGGTCGTGTGTGATGCTCAGAGTTGTCGTGTGCTTTTTCGTTTCTCTCTGCTCGTGTGTTCACCCTGCTTTTTTTTCTCTCCGTTTTCCTGCTGTAGTCTCCCTTTCACCTCCTCTTACCCTTTCTCTTTGCTCATTCTTCTCTGTCTTCTCTTCTCATGAATGAATGAATAAAACTGTACCCCTACCCCTACAGAACCCTCCCAACTTTCTGTCAAATCTCGACTTGTGTCGATTACTGTCGTTGGCGTCGTGACACTACGGGGCGCATGGACTCCCGAGCTCGAATTCGAGGCTTTCGTTCCTTTGTTTCGTAGGGTAGGGTGAGGTAAGGTAAGGTGGAGAAAGAAGGCACAGTTCCCATTCGTTCCCCAGCTGCAGTCAGGTTCCTCTGCCATACATCAGCCATCGGTGGGCCGTGGGCGCTTTCTGTTCGTCGGCCGGATGGCATAACCACCGCCGGTGGCAATACTTATCCCCCCTCTGTTGCGGCACGTATTTCTGGGGGACAAAAGTGTGAGAAACATCGAAAATGGATGCTCTTTTACCTAGACAAGAAACGGTTGACGAAGAGATAGTATGACATATCTTCTCCTTTTGTTTTGCTTTTCCAGTTGAAAGTGGCTTCTGGCACCTGCAGCGACATGAGACTACGATTCAGAAGGGTGAGTCGATACACCGCATCGCCTACCAGACAGACTGTCAGACTGGCCAAGCTCTGGAAGTTCGACATGTTCACAATAAACTCAAAACTGAGGACTTTATCTTATAGCCTGTCAACATTACTTTCGAGTCAACTTTGTAACGAGTGAAAATCGGGGACAACTCTATTTGTGAGCCCTCCAAGAAGTTACGAGTCCCATATATCTAACATATCGAAAGATCGAGGATTAGTTCGCGACAATCGATACGCATGTAGTCACTGCAAATGTATTCTGTGTATGAAATACTGAGACATGTCAGAATACCGACCCTCAGGATCAGGACAAGGTTGCATGATTAGGGCCAGTTTTACGACGAACTCTGTACAGCCCCTCTTCGACCTCAAAATACTGTCCATTAGAATCCTTCAATGCGAGATCGGCGTTGAACGTTGAACGTTGAACGTTGAGAGCCCACTTGTAGTGGACAGCGTGATGAACCTCAGAGGACTGACTTGATGTTAAAATCATAGTATTGATCCTTTGGAAATGGGGGGGTCCGTAACTCCTCGGTTCGAAAAGGAGAATTGCCTTAGAAATCTGACGAGGTAAGAGTGTTGGAATCATATCTCGTACACCATCAAATATATCACCCCCTCAGCTCGGCCAGTATCGCTTTACTAACATCACATCATCTCAAGGACAATGCATATACTTGTTACCTACACACACATCTATATTGTACGCTATAGACACCCTCAGTCAAGGATATTATTCTGAAGGGTGAGCTTGACGTTCTTTACTTACATTCCTTTTCCTAGTATCCTAGTATGTAATACTTAAGGTTCCTGTTAGGTACGATAGTATGAGCCAATTATCTTGTTCTGATGTACATAATCATTTTAATAAAGTGCGCGTACAATAATTCGGGAGTTGCTCGAAACTACTTGAAATTGCGCCGAATATGGGGGATCGTCGTCTCATGATCCATGAACAGCAACCAGTTTATTTCGATATCCGATACTCGGCCATCCCTCGTTTCACCATCAATCTCTCGTTATTAGTTTAAAATACCTCGTCTTCTTCTCGTCATAGCTTTATCATCGGTCTAGAGACCTTACCCTTATACATTTTTACTTAGTCAGTTCTCTCTGATATTTCAGACAGTCCTCACTATTGAATTCTAGTCTACAGAGCTTGTATTCCTCGTACTGTCAATACAGTGCTATTTCTTTCCATTAGTCGGCCTCTAAGCGCTTTCATCTCCCTTATCGCTTATCTCATTATTTCGCAACCTTATCGTGAACATAAATCAGCCTGTCTTCGAGTGTATCGCAAGCGCGCTACTTCCGCAGTGACACACGCTAATCCAACCTCGTTCTGATGTATGCGCCTCTCTGACTTTAAACTAGACTTTTCTGAATAAAGTAAAATCGGAATGAGCGCGCCACATTCTCCCGGCGCTTATCCATGGCTGGAAGGTCTTGCCTAGTCAAGTCTTAAGGTTATGACGACATCATGGTCTTCTCTCAAGTTCTAGACCCACAGTGCCAGAGTAGATTTCTTCTACCGCCTACTTACTTTCACTCACGCCGCAATATCCGACTCGGATTCTGCGCATGACATAGATTAAAATCAGCGTTTCTGATCAAACTAATAGAAACTGGTTATTTTTGGATTCATGGCAAACTGAGCGTATACCAAACTTCTATGAGAAAGCTTGATGTCCTCTCGATTCGTTGTTTGAGTTTCTAGAACACCTATTAGTCCAAGATCCCCAGTGTTCTGAGAACCACCTACGCACTGATTGTGGGCGGTAGTTTTATCTATCCGGCGGCAGCATATATGCATCACCGTGCATTCCCTGAAACTATGCCTAGGTTGAAAAAAAAAATTCCAAGCCTGTGAATATTGGTATGTTTTTAACACTGCAATTTCTAACCCAGCCATACCTGAAACGGCCGTGGATTATGATTGAGTATAACTTTGTATCGCCATCAAGTCTGGGCCTACCACACTCGGTCCCCGAAGTTGAAGAAATTTTTCTGTTTTTGTTGAGATTTGTTGGATACACGCGCACGAAGACTGGTTAGGAAGGTCGGGAGAGCCCCTGTTCGGCCTTGAGCGCCAAGAATCAGGTTTGGATGCTATGCCACCCTTGAAAGCGATTAGACGCCCTTGCCTATTACACTTGCCGATCAACTCTCAGAACTCTTCCAATTTGAGGTTGTAGACACATCTGTATAGACTAGTAGACCTGCAAGAGCTTTACGGTTGGATAGAACTTTCTCGGGTCCGGGGACCCGGAATTTCACATTGACGCAATTGTTGTTGTATGTAATTGGAGAAAGCGTTGAGAAGGGGGGGGTCAAGGTGGAGAAAAACCTAGGATCCCTAGGTTTCCACGCGCTTGTAGGTCGGGGACCATAATCAGACAAAGGCTTGTCTAATTCTCCATGTTTTCTTATCAGAAAGCCTGCGTTTGGATAGTCCAATCTCTGCTTGATGTGTACTTTCTCGCTTGCATTCAAAGGCAAGTGTCAGGCGTTGACGCGACACGTCGATAGCTCTGAAAGGGAACATTTCGAAAGAACATGTTCCGAAAATGGGCACAATCATGATCCAGGCCGACCGAGACTGAAGCCCTTGGTCTCTCACCTGAGAATGGATGGGAGTTAACTAATTTTGTATGTACTGTGTGGGTGTTGGTCAATATTGGAAATGTCAATTTTTTGACTGCTTTAGCCGCAACTGAATCTAAAACAAACTAGGTTAGGTGCGGTCTCTCAGAACAGAAGAAGTGTGCTGATACTTGGTTAATCTGGGATACTATTGACCATAGTTGGGACCATAGTTAAAGAGTTAAAGTCGGCGTTGAGGCCCGGATACGGCCCGCCTGGCTCTTCCCGATTACACGTGACCAATTGACCGTGAGGTTCCAGACCCATGCAATAATATATCAACGAGATTTTCACTCGACAATCTGGAATTTCCGACACGGGTTCGGCGGCGCAGAATTTTTCTTTTGAGGAACTCGTGTCTAGAGCCAAGAAGCGACCGACTTATCTGGATTGGTATGTCTAATAGAGTTGTCGACCTCGCCGTCGGATAACGGACGAGTACCGCGCCATAGCTTTTGATACGAGACCTGCTATACATGGCCACTTACTGCTTTCACTCAGAAGCCCACGTCTTACGGACCTTCCTGTCGATGACATGTATCTATCCCATTCTTTTTTCCTGACGCGCAATCTAATCGCAACCTTGATCTTCGAAAGCCTTTCAATCTGCTTTTGGGCTCCTCCATATCTCCCCTAGTTAGGGCATCCCTGCAGTGAATACATAAAACTGTCTCGTGTTTGTCATCGCCAAGACTCCCGCCCCGCCGCTCGAGAGTTCAATAGACTCTCTGCTAGAAGCTATTTCCTTACCCGTCCCCGTTTTGACGTGGACGTGTACATTCCGATATGTCTGGTAGTCGAACCACTAATGCCATTCTACAAGCGCGGTCGGTTTTCAAGTTGATTAGTCCCACTCAAACGAAAGTGTTGACGTCGAAATCAAGTGTTGGCCAAGGGAATGCTAATGAGTCCATCTACCGGTATCTTCGGGTTGAAGATCGAACCGGCGGTATCTTGTACTCTTCATCCCAGCGCAACTAAAGAACATCGATACAGGCATCGCGGCATGTCATACCTCAAGAAAACCGGGCTTCATACTTCGGGACCCACATCTCGGTCCTCGGCTCTAATGCAGTTGTCAGCGTTTGATTTTTGAACCCGAGAATCAGCATAGGCAGAAACTCACTGCCTCTTTGTTTCTCCTCCCACTTCTCTGCCAGACGAATTGCAATTTGGTGTCCACTCAATCTCCCGTAACTACGACCCTGAGCCCGCGGACGACATGTATAGGGCATGTTACTCAAATATCGAAAAATCCACAACTAAATTGGCGGCTGTTTGATCGCCGATGGCGAAATACAAATGTCATTGATCATAATCGACAATTTCCTCGACACGCGCCGGCGAAGTTCGAAGGGACGAGATACTTTTCCAAATAAGTAGACTTATATATCGTGTTCATTGTTGATTTGGCGTTTTTCGGATCCCTCCTGGGCGCAAGATAGATTACGTCCCCTTCTGGATGAAGCCGGGGACCAAGCACCAAAGCAAGCCAAATCCAAGCAGTTTTTTTTTTCAAAAGTGAAACACTTGGACCAGAGGGGAACAGTAATGTACATTTACATTCGCTTCCATTCGAGTAAATTTGAAGTCACATGTACAATGCCAATGCAGAGAAAAAGCGAGACTCGAAACCTAAACCTTTTTATTTGTAATGTTCCCCAGCAGCTGGTACCAAACAAACACAGTTCGGGCCGGAGCCTGTCAATTCCCACATGCGTCTGATACTTATACATTTCGTTCATTTTCGGCTTGAAATGACTGTACTGTGCTTCAGCATACCATTTGACACACACTTGCAGTGGTTGTATATCAAACCTCGACATTTGAAAGCGATATTGCGCAGTTTTCTGTTGAGTATACGGCGGAACATCACTGTGTCTTGACATCATATGCAAATGTCTCCCTCAAGTTTTCATCCGTCAGTCATTCTCATGGAATCTACTGCCGAATCTGCGGAAGTGTGTTCTGACGTCCCAAACTTATGTTTTTCCGGATCCGTCAAATTAATGTGGGAGAAATTTGGGGAACTTGCCACGAAGAATCATTTGCGACCGCAGCCAGAAGTCAAATCAGACAATAGCATATGCCTCGTTTGACTGATCATCAACAGGCCGCCTGTTTTTATGACATTTCCTCAGAGGGAAGGTGAAAACAATTTGCTCGAACGGAGCGTCTTAAATGTGGACTCCCGACCTATTGACGATGGCGCGTTAATTCCAGATTCCATTGAGTCTACATAGAAAGACACAATATATTTTTCTCGTCTTGATTTAGCGAGATGCTATCAAATTTCTTTGGTGTTCTTTCCCAGGCTAATTCTGCCAGAGAAATCGATCCAATTAAAATCGATCTTTTCGTTGTGAATCCAGGCTAGTGATGCTTCACAAGAGATATCCGAGATTTCGCCTGGAAATCGTTTCTCGTCTGATGGAAAGTTGTAATCGCCCCGGAAAATTCGTCTATCCTCTGGTGGCATGAGATCCGCAGACCACGCTCTTTGGATGTGATCTTCAATGACGGCCCAAGTTCATATATCAGAGATGGATGTTGTGCTCAATGCAGGTGATGTACATTAAAGCATAGTTGAAATTACAAGACGAATCTGTTACCCCTACAATGAGCCACTTACTCCCACAGCAACCTTGAAGATTGTTCATCGGATTGTGACTCGGACCGCTGATCCGACCCGTGGCCGGATGTTTCTGACATGTAGAAAAGCATCATTAATTCAAGATTTGTCTCAGAAATAGCCTACATGGAAGAGATATAGCTAAGATGCACGTTCGAAGCATCCTGACAATGGGTTCTTGCATGTAAAATTGTAGAGTTCGGCTTGAATTTTCCTTTTTCCTTAGAAAACTAACACGGGGAAACAACACCGAAAACATTACCACGTGCCACGTGCCTCTCTCATGCTTCGATCTCTTCAAAGCCCGGAGATGCTGTGTGGCTTGACTACCCACGACCACCACCCCGCCTGCAGACAGGATGTTAGACGGTTTTCCTTCGACAACCTCTGGGGCTCCGGAGGGAGCGATTCGTAATACATCGATTGCAGACGCGGAATATGATCTACCCAATCGACGAAGCGCTTCCTTCTTGGCAGAGACTACCCCGATGTCCCTAACGCCACACGGGTCATTTGCCCCCCAACTTCCAGCTAATACTTCGGGAAACCTTCTCTCTAATACCTCCAATACAAGCAAATCAGAGCTTGTGAGATATCCAGAAACGATACCCCTCGGAAGGTCCCGTAAACGCCGCACACCCAACCTGATCTTACTCGGAATTTCCATAGTAATCGTTGTGGTGCCTGCTGTGATTCTACCCGTCTATTTTTCTGTAATCATACCAAAGTGGCATCAAGATTCTCAGACAGCCTCGGTACCTGCCTCAGCGAGCACAACGACCTCATCTGGCGACAGTGGCCCTGTTACCAACATTCCACTACCATCGCCGACATCAGGCGGTGATGGGTCTACAGTAACGAAAGACGATGGATCTACGTTCACGTACAAGAACAAATTTGGCGGATTTTGTGAGTCCTCCCTTCTTCGTCCATATTCTATCCAGCTGGTGGCAGCGAAGGATCATGAACGATCTTAATATACGCTCTATCGTACAGGTCTCGTAAAAGCCTGTCAGCAAGATTTTCTTCGCATGAGCGTGTATCATGATCATCGTCTTGATTCATGATCTTTTCTTCTCTAGTTGATTTCTATCATTCTAAGTTACTGAAACTATTTACTTCCTTTTTTAGGGGTTTCCGATCCCAATGACCCCTTCAATAACAACGCCCGTCCAAATTCGTGGACTCCACCGCTTAATCAAAGCTGGACATGGGGAAAAGATCGTATCTATGGGTTTGCTCCTTTTCTTTCAGGTTGTCGCTTGATTATTGATAGAACCGCACATTTTTTTTCTGGCATATTAGTGTTAATCTAGGGGGTCTTTTCGTTTTGGAACCGTTTATTGTTCCGGCGCTTTTCCAAAAGTATCCTGATGCCGTTGACGAATGGACCTTGAGTACTCTTATGCGAGCTGACACAGCGAACGGCGGTATTAGCCAGCTAGAAGACCATTACAACACCTTTATCGTCAGAGTCCTGTTCCATTGTTCTTTTTATCTGCGTCTGATATGTTATAGACGGAGGAAGATATCGCGGAGATAGCCGGTGCAGGTTTGAACTGGATCAGGTTACCTGTTCCTTTCTGGACCATAGAGACATGGCCTGGTGAACCATTCCTTGCACAGACGAGCTGGAAGTGGGTTGAGATTTTGATCCTTCAATCTGCGTTCAAATGTTGATACGACCCCATTCAAGATATATCGAGCGCCTCTTTGGCTGGTGTAGAAAGTACGGCATCCGCGTCAACCTGGATTTACATACAATTCCTGGTTCTCAGAATGGTAAAGCTCCGTATCATCCCTAATATCACATGAAATGACTGCTGGTTCTTCCGTTCCTCAGGATACAATCATTCTGGGAAATCCGGCCGACCTAATTTCCTGAATGGTGTTATGGGAATCGCGAATGCTCAACGTACACTAGAATACATACGGGTCTTTACAGAGTTTATCACCCAAAAACAGTACAAGGACGTCGTGCCCGTCTTTGGCATAGTGAATGAAGCCCTCCTCTCTACCATTGGCAGGTCACAACTTACTAGCTTGTGAGTTTCATCCGTTATTCCTTTCCCTGAGCCGCAGGTCGGCACAAATTGAAGCCCCTGATGATTCATACTTGTGCTTGATTGTAGTTACCTTCAGGCCCATACCATGATTCGTGGTATTACAGGAGTCGGAGAGGGAAACGGCCCTTTTATATCAATTCATGACGGTTTCACCGGTCTTTCCAGTTGGAAAGGGTTCTTGGCAGGTTCTGACCGCATCATGATGGATTCCCATCCGTACTTCGCTTTTGACGGTTCTTCAGCCACATCACCTATTGACACAGGAATGGGGAATGACGCTGGCGGAGTTTGGCCAACCAATGCCTGCAACGCATGGGCAGCAGGGTTCAATAACAGGTACTGTGATTGCAAGCTGAATTACGTCAGAGTGACTCATCGTTATCTGACTTCACTCAGTCGATCTAGCTTCGGTGTGACCATCGCTGGCGAGTTCAGCAACGGTATCAATGACTGTGGCCTCTTCTTGAAGGGTACATCCGGGGTCGGCATCACATATGGAGGCAACTGTGCAGACTGGCAGGACTCCTCGAACTGGTCGGACGGCACGAAAGCTGGTCTCCTCAAATTTGCCATGGCCAGCATGGACAGTTTTGGCGATTGGTTCTTTTGGACATGGAAGGTTCGTCTTCATAGGTTGATGTGCCTCCCTCCCATGCGCTCGCTCATCTTGAGAAATTAATGAAGATCGGCAACTCGACTGCGGGAATTGTTGAATCACCCCTATGGTCCTATCAACTTGGTCTCCGGAACGGCTGGATGCCGACAGATCCCAGGACTGCACTGGGGACATGTGCTTCACTTGGTGTCTCTGGTCCTGTCTTCGATGGCGAGTTCCAACCATGGCAAACGGGCGGAGTAGGTGCAGGTACCATCGCGCCGAGTTCCACCTCCAGCTTCCCTTGGCCTCCTGCTACAATCTCTCATGTTGGAGTGCCCGGGAACCAGCTTCCAACTTATACACCAACAGGCACAATAGTGTCACTGGCCCCGCCGACTCTCACAGCCTCAGCAACTACAAGCGTCGAAGTTGGCAATGGGTGGTTCGATTCCCAAGATACGAGTGGCGCCCCCACACCCATTGCGGGCTGCACGTACCCAGATCCTTGGAACGCGATTGATGCAACAGTGCCACCGGCATGTTCATGACTAATCAAGCGCAAGTTCGAAATCCCCGGACATTATGTATTTGCCTGATGCCATCCATCCACGATATCTTATGCGTCTGTGGAACTTTAATCCGCTGATATACCATCATCGTTACGCCGCATATTAATGCGCGTAAATGGACTTGTAGGTATCATATTCATCATCTATGTACATCTTATTTTAGTCCATCAATCTTGCTCAAATACCCTTTCTTCGCTTCTAAATTCAGAGTGCAAGTAAGTCTAGAAAGTGATCCATAATATTTTTTCTCGGTTGGAGCAAAGTTGCTATCTACCGAGATTGAAGGCTTTCAAGGCGGAAGCGAGTGATCCATGATCCTAGTACTTCTCTGTTCGTCCTTTCTCGATAAAAAACTTCAGATCAATGTCAGGTATTGTACCACTTGTATCAATGAACATCGGTGCTCTAACGTGTCCTTGATCTACTGGAAAAAACTCAATATGAATAAATTAAATGATTTGATTGACAAAATTACATCACAAGCAATCTTTATGATATTAATGGTGACTCGAGTCTATCTTAGAATTTGGATCAACTGCGTAGCCAAAAGAAATATCGGAAGTTTGCCTGATTGGCTTGGGATCATGATCCGATCTACTCACAAACACGCATTCACCAAGGTCGCAGTCCTGGATGCAGTGCTCAGCTCAGCCACTGCTTCCGTTCCGTCCAGCTTCCACGCGACGTAATCGATCGTCGGAGGCAAGTGATTGTATTCATAGATGGCCCCGGTATTCGGTTCATGCATTTTCCAAAAATGCCCGGGCTTGGTCTACTATGGCTAGCCTCGTAACGTCGTTCCCTTAGTTGTATAGAGTTCACTGCATACATTTCCATTGTTCCCGGTGTGGAATGGGGTCTTTTTTTTGTTCCGAAAGATACACCGCCTCATTTCAGCATGAGATCTACAACATGTCAAACGGATCTCCGAGCGGGTTGCCCGACCTTAGGGATAAGCCCTGCCAAAGGGAAAGTAGAACATAACCACTCGAGAATAACTCTAATCACCATTTGGCAACCGTTTCCAAGGCCAGACTACTCCCTTCTAGGTACATATCATAACGGTTTTGTATTTTTCGTCATAAACAAAGATCTACCGCCATTGATCTATAGTGCACTTGCCAAGGGAAGTTCCTGAATAGTGTTGCGGCGCCTCTTTTCGCTCGAGATAAACCATCGCATTAACAAGTGAATTTTCTGTACGAAAAGTTCTAGTGAACTATTGATTGTCCTACTGGAAGCTCCTTCGAGTGGGTTGGAGGAATCAAGATGGAAGGTCATTTTCAACAAGCACACGTCGGAACACATCTTGAACCCCTCCGCATCCTGAACCACTCCGATAAGTAATGAAATCTTCCACCCTGACTGTACAGTAATTGGGCACCCAATCGGAGCAATAAATAGATCAATTCCCCATTTGTCGATACGGCGGGAGTGCAGGACCGGATGTGGCTGTGAGATTAGAGGAGCAAAATTTTCATGGAGATCTCACCAAGCCAGGGAGCGGTGATGTCCATAATTTCGTTCTCTTCGATATGGAGTAACAGAGTCAAACGCCGCATTCAGAGTCCATGTCCGAGAACAAGATCACATCGACCCTGGTATGTAAGCATTTTCTCACAGAAGCTGGATTTGCTTCGCGTCCATCTCATCTAAAAAATAGATGAGCCTCTCATCGTAACGATGGGTTGTATTCAAGGGGCCATCCACGATGAAGTTTTAAAGTGTCGGGACAATGATCACAGGACCCGGCAAGTTGGCTCACCATGCGGCTTCTTCCTTTGGTTCCGAATCTGGACAGCCCCCTTACCCCTCCTGGTTAAAGCGATGTAGGGTGACGAGATTGTGTTTTGAACCGAAGAACACATACGGCCAAATGACGCTCCAAGCCGGAAGAAGGTGGTGCTAAACCTTTCCTGGTATATAAATGGCTGGGCCTATAAATCTTCAGGATCAGTTCTCGTCTTGCCAGAAAATCCAGATTCAATGGCCTCAGAAAGCATTCTCGCGTCATTGCGATCATCTCCCAGCCGTACACCTAGTCGCGCATCGACGTCGACCACAGACTTGAAGTATCCAGCAACACACAACCCAAGGACCCATGATGTCTTCCAATCAATTGTCAAGGGACGCAAGAGCTGGAAAACGTTAAGAGGAGGGGAGGTCGTCTGGCCTCCAGAATTGGAAGCTGCGTTGCTCGAGGGTAAAGCCCCTCTTTCTCTCCTATCTGATCATTGGCCTGATAGACATGTTCTGACAGGCCTCGCTGCGTACCAACCGGATGACTCGCGAGAAACCAGGCTTCTTGGACGATTTCCCATGAGGAACCGTTTTATTTCCGACTTCATCTTCAACAAGACGGGCACGAGAAGGAGCGCGAAGCAAGTTGGTAGTCGCCTTCAGCAGCTTCGGGACACCTGTGGTGGCAAAAAGCGTACGAGTGATCCCTCCGCGTGACAGTTCCCTGCTGATGTCTTCCGACAGTCATGAAACTCCTGTCTCCCTGTCGTCCAGTTGGTCGTGCCCGCTACAATAACAACTCTAGATATTGGAGTGACACAGACACTTCAAGTGATACCTCGAGCACCCCATCTACACCGATCAACGCTTCTGCGGATTTCCATCGTGCGGACTGCTCAAGCTCACAACCGCGCAGGACAATCATCTCTATCGATATACTCCCACAAGGACAAGCGCCCACAACGACGAACGTAGACTCTGACTGGGATTACTCAAATGACGTTGTCCGGCCCGCACCGTACCCTCGCCCGTTCCAATCCATCGATCCTACCATCACCTTCATTGGGCCGTCCCATCTCTTGGCACAATGCTCTTTTCTCGTTTGTACCGCAGGTAACACTGTCTTCTCAGAAACAACACAGCTCAGCGCCGCAGGTACTGCACCTGAGAGAACAGATGGGGCTCTTTTGTACAGTACACCCATCGTACCTGGCTTCTGGTCAAAGATCTCCGAGAGTGTTGGTCAGTCCCATTGCTTATCGCTTCCAAGTACTTTACTTATTCTCCATTCTAGACCCGACTCAATTTACTATCATTCAAGATGTGATCTCTATCGAATCAGAATCTCCTTCCATCATTTTCTCGGCGATGTTCAAGTTTAACTATCCTTCTCAAACTCCCACCATCTATTCTTCTCCTTCGTTGACAGGATACGATGACGACAAAGTTCTCCATGACATCCAGGCTTCACTTCCTATGGACTGCCTTTACGCTATGGACTCCTACCCTGACCTTATGGAAACAGAACCTTACTATAATTTCACGGTTGCCCAGAGCCGGCCGGCATGGGAATCTCGTTCTCCATCAGAACTTTCGAGCGACCGCTCCTGTTACCAGAACTCTGATGATGAAGTTGATCGAGGTCTGTCACCTATATCCACCTGTCTATCTACGGATCTATCATACTATGTAAGTTGACTTTCTTAGGCCCTCTTTAAATGCTCTAACAAAATCATTAGGTGTCGTGACAACGGAGTTGGAGTAGCAAAGTATATCGCATTCGGACCTGTATATCTTATTGTACACTACTCACCTTTGTGTCCTATTGGACTCCCTATGTATTCACTATGTATTCACTATTTCATCATTAGTGAGTTGCTCCCACCCACTGTTGTGATGGAAAACTGATTGTGTCTCTGATGTCTACAGATTATGTATTAATTAATTCCACAACACACTTCAGACTTAGCTCCCGAATAGAAAGTAGTACAAAGATCTAGTGGGATTCTATGATGTGTAATATGACACTATGACAATCAAAACTCCCGCATCTCCCGAGCTTTCAGATGAACTTCGAACTCCATACCGCTTCGCCGCGTCGCGCCTCGTCGGTTCCGATTCCGTAAATTCTCGAACTAACTTGAAAGAGTATGATAACGGTTAGGATGGATCTATTCTGGATACGATAGTCAAAACTTACTGCTTTTCAGCGCGGATATGATCTGGATCCTGGCCGTGAAATCTTTGGTCATCAAGCTCACGTTCGTATGTTGGTTTATGCCTTGAGTTATTCCTTTCGCTAGAACATCCTTCTTTTGTCCTATGCCTGCCTGCTCGTACGCTCCAATCAGACTATCTGCCCAAGTCCTCATAGCCATCCCCCCGGACATGCTCTCCCACATACTATATTCCATGATCATATCCGTTACCCCACCGACAATTATGGCGATTTCACTCTCCGCATGGCCGATCGATTCGAGGCCGACCTTTAGCTCAGGGAAGTGTTTCTGAATGGTGGATAGAATAGTACCATAGGAAACACCGTCTCCTGCCTGGCCGTGGACGCCGGAAATCCATGCTCTAGCTTGGTCAATGACGGCATATATATCGGAGCGCAGAGTTGGCGACATGGTTTTTTTCTTGTCTCCATTGTCTCCCACAGCGACTGCAGCAATTTGACTTGAAAGATTGCGAAACATGCCAGTCGTTCGCCTTTGCGTTTGTTCACTTGTGAGACAGAAGAAATAATTGTGAGTCGAACGAGTCAAGTTTTTCAATTGTAGGCAACGTGCAACACATGTGGCCTCCTCGAGGTATCCGACCCTTAATTTTCGTGACACGTGCTCAAGGTAATGCAGTAAACCACACTCCAGAGAGAGTCGATATATTTAATCGATTCAGAACAGCGAGTACGTACAAGAGAGGGCACATGAGAACAACGAAAGAATACCATTCGACACAAAGGTCATGAGACGGTAAAGCTCGAGGAAATACCAGAGAACGAGGAGATAGAACCGATGAGAGGCTTCGAGTCGCCAAAATAGCTCAGACGATAGGTGCCGGCTGTCGGCCACTTTAAAGGATTGTCCGTGAAAAGCGAACATCTCACTCACATGGGGTTCCGCTTTCAATTGTCCTGGGAAAATACTTGATGATGAAGGAGAAGCATTGGGAATATAGTTCACTTACCAGGAAATCGTCACAGTGCTGGTTCCAAGGATCTGCAAGGGGAAATCAGGATCAATTTCCATGACGAAAGGCACGAAACTTACTGTGTTGTCTCTGACCCACTGGTAGATTGTTGAGGGTTGGGAGTCCGAACGCACCATCTTCCACTGTCCATCAATCAATTGGTCTACGGTCAAAAATGTGCTTTCCAAGCGCAGATTATTCTGCCAGAGGATCAATGATTGTTCGGAGATCAAGCAATAGAAAAGATTCACTCGGGGGTTGGCACCAACGAATTGAGCCGAAACCGTGTCACCCACATGGTATGGCGTACTACTAACATCAACTAGAACAGCACCAAACCTCTTGCCAATGGGCGCTGCGTCAAAGACCACACCGGTCTAACAATAAGTATCAAAAAGTGTCACGGAAAATGCCGAAGAGAGAAGAAAAACGATTACAAACAAACCTGCAGGGAAATAGCCTTGGAAGTTTGATCCACTGGAGCGGAGTCAGAAGGAGGGGCGCCAGTCGCGTCATCAGCAAGGAACGAGACGAGGCTGGAGTACTTGTCGATGTAGGCTTCAAGGGTAACTATATAGAATGACTGAAATGAAGTCCTCTTGATGACAATGACAGATCTACTCACACTGGCCGAAGATTGTTGATGCACCCTCATATCTTTGCACACTATATTCTTCGCGAGTGGTTACATAATGAGCATATGTGTTTGCAGGACCAGCAATCACAACATATGCATCAGATCCAAGGACTCCTGATGATATGAGTTTTGCACGGAGTGCTTCCCTGTATAACAACCCAATTCATTGGAAGAGAATCGGATGAAAGTACATAGAAGTTTGAAAAATCAGCAATGGAAACGATGTGTTAATCCAAAGCACGAACCGCATCCTTCGGCCGGCCATCGTTGTCAGTTCGCCTAAGGGAGAAGGTCATCAATCGACTTGGATATTCTTTGACATCTTGGGAAAGCTGATGACATACCTGGCATGATGAGCATCACTGAAAATTGACAGCGCATGAGGAGAGAAGGCATCATGGAGCTTCCGGAATACATACCAAAATTACCCACGCGAAGCATCTGAACGTCGACAGTGTTCGGGGCCCACTCATATGGGACATGAGCAAAACCCTTGCTAAATCTGTCAGCGAGAGCAAACTTCACAGATACAATACGTACGGTATTGAGCAGGATAGGTTTGGGGTTCTGACAGGCTACCTGGGCCGCCGAAGGAAAAGGCGTTATCGCGCCTAGAGAAGGCGTTGGTCATTAGAAATCAGGTACAATCTTCAAGGGGAGCAAAAAAAAAACGTAAAATGAAGGAATATGTCATCATCAACTGACCTTTGACAAGTTCCCAAAAAGGATTCCTGGGGTTCGGCCCGATTGGTTAAAGAAGAGAAACCGGGGAGGGGTGGAATAACGAACTGTGAATCTGATGAGTTATCTCCTTGAACGAAATCAAATGCTCCCGGGCCATCACTGTTGTTTAGAATGAGTTTAGGTCATGTCAAAGGCCGAAGCGAAAGACCTTACGTTGTTCCACCGGCAAAAGAGAAACCTATGGCAAATATAAATATCTTTGTTTAGGTTCGGGATACCCACGAAGTGACACAAAGAGGCTAACCCATAGCAGCAGGACAGGTCGAGACAGTGGTCCCGTTGGTCAGGGTGAAAGAGTGGGTTGACCTAAGCACTGCTCATTGAACACGAGAAGAACACAAAGCTTGGGACCGCACATGTTGACATAGACATGCACGCTTCTGACTGCCCCACTGATAGGACTCCTGTTCCCGTTCATGACAACCTGAGCGCCTTCAAACTGCTTTTGACCAATGATTTTGTTTGATTCGAAATCAGAGACGCGGAATCCAGGTCCACTGTGGATTGAAAACGCATTAGTTGAAGAACCAAGTTTTACATGTTCAATCGCTGACCGACCATGACAGTCTTGAACTTTCCCACCACAAGTCGAATGGTCTGCCTCACATGGAAGGCCGTCATAAGGTTCTCCTGGGCTTTCGCAGAACGCTCCAAGGCTAATGTGGAAATAAAAACAAACAAGTAAGACTCTTACTGAAGCGAAGAGAACTCTAGGGCAAAAAAAGAAAATAACTGACGTATTTGGACTGGTGTCCCCAACATTGGCTAGAAGACGAAAAACATCAGGTGGACGTGGAAGTTGGGAATCGAAGGTCCGGATTTATGGAGGTTTCACCCACATTGTGTAAATCCTGCGACGAAAGTTGTGTTTCCAGGCATTGCAGATGGTTCCATTAGTGCTATTTGTACATTAATCACGAGACGAGGGGAGTTTGGGACAAAATTACATTCATATAGGAAAGCAGCCATTCCTTTATTATCTGTACTAATTAGGGTATTGTTCTTATTCACATTAACGCAAGAACGGACGGAAAACAGTAAGCACTTACCTCGTAGAGGCTCGTTCCATGAACAGCAAAGAAACTAAGCAAACCACGCGCGTTTCCATTCGTGTCATCGAACCTCAGCACTGTCATTTCCTTATCCTGATCATGTTGGTACCTAGCCCTCTCGCTGGCTGGATTTGCAAGGTAGGCCGTGGGAGAACGATTGATATTGGCATCCAGAATCGTCGTATTTCCAAGGCTCAACTTCCCGGGGGCAAGATTCGCGTGTGCACGCTGCACAGCTAACACTGTTCCCGCGACGATGGCATCCGCCGTCTGCTTCACGTAACCGAGGGAGGTAATTTGAGGGAGGAGATTCTCGAGATAGCCACCAACTCCTGAGTGCTGGTGGGTTCCAACAAATGCGACATTTGTTGCACTGTATACTCCAGGAAACAGAGTAGATAGCTGAGAGATGATGGATCTCCGGACTCCGGTGTCACCCATGGCAATGTCTAATTACTCCCCGTGAGCAACACTAGATATGACACGTTGGTGATGGATCCGAACCAGCATTTATAAAGACGATTCGATTGGATGGAGACGCAGATTCTGCAATGATGAAAGCGCGACTGCGTTGTCGCATGTGCAAACCAGTGTCCGTCTGCGATAGGGACGCGTATCCCTGCGAACCTCGTTAGTTATTACCTCTTCCAGGAAAAGAATACGCCCGCTACCATCATGTTCGTCTCTACAACAGGTCTTCATTAGAACCAACCAGTCAACCTCGTGGCACTGTGACACGACCATCAGACACACTCACCCAGTGATGTCTCCGATACCTATAACCGATGAGTGGATTTTAACCTCTCGCGAGCGGAGTATACTCACCGAGACCTAGCAAATATTGGGCCGAAACAGGCTGCACTCCCATCGTAGTTCCATCGAATAGCGAGATCGAAGCCACGAAGGTCATCAGATACCATACAATCCCAACCATCGTGTCGTAGAATGTACGAGGGATGTCCCAGAAATCAAGCAGGAGCACGCTGTGACTAGAAAGCAAACGCATCTCTCATGACCTTTATACAGCTTTCTCTCTCGCAACGGAATGGATGATCCGGGAATTAAAGCAGGAAGCGGACTATTAATTTCTCTGATCGATGATCAACCACATGGATCAGAACAAATGTGTGAATATCGGTGTTTACACTCAAGTTCAGTTATAGTCATATATAACTTCCCCGGAGAGTATATTGTTACTCAACACTCGTGAGCTACAAGGTCTCGGAGAGATAGAAAGTAGATATATATACACGGATTATCATTCACTAGGACAAAGCACTGCGGATAGCAAGAAACGATCGTCGTATCGGTGTCCAATAGATTTTGATTTTCGGCAGGTGCTGGCGGTTTTGGGAAGAAGGAGGGAATACTACCACATGTCCTTAAGTCAGATGGCCAGCAGGTCTTCCCACGAATTGAGCCTGACTAAGATGGTACTTCTTAACACATGGAATGCGCCATCAGCGGGGAGCGTCCAATATGTATTGAAACACGACAGGGAAGATGGCCGTTAATCCCAGTTTGTGATAGTTACGGCCCTCGTACTACGACCGATGGAACAGACGGAAAAATGTTTTTTTCTTTTTTGAGGACAGAGATACCAAAGAGCTTCTTCATAACCTCCAATTCCATACATGGCTAAGTGCCACCACTCTCCCCTTTTACAGCTGCCGCTATTACATAGCAGACTGAATGGTCCTTGTCGGGTCGGAAATGCCGTCTTTTACCCAAAACTACAGAGATTATGACAAGAGTTCAAAGGGATTAAGCTTATCAAAACAAGCCTCATGATGTCACACACGATTGCCGCTACGCGATGTTATGATTCTGATATTGACCTACACCAACAAATAGTAGCTCAGGACATGTTCAAAGAATATGCCTAGCTAGACCTAGTATATAAAACAAGTCCACTGGCAAAGCTGACAATAAACCCCTTTTCTCCATCCAATACTAACACTCATGTGATCTGTCCATGTTTCCAACATCCGGCAGGCATGGTATGCAATGTCAAAGATTTACTCCTCTCCTTTCAAGCACTGTTAAAGTGCCTTCTTCCAGCCACTGGTGCACCCCAACAACCTCTGGCACCAGTGCTGCTTATTACTGCTGCACACTCATGCTTAAATGCTCCAACATCCCATGCCCAGCACTCTTTGATGCATATAATAGTGACTGCACATTTGGGGCACAGTTACTGAAATTGTGCATTACCTGTCAATGCATTGGACATGCTAAGTCATGACATAGAGTCCTAACAGGATCCTAGAAACACATATAAGTGAAGTGAAGGCAATTGAAGTTTTAAAATGAACTTGAGTTTTGAAAAACTCCAATGCCTTATGATCTGTTATAATATGGATCTTGTAACCCATCAGCTTATCCTCCTATTTCAGGAGGGCTTCTAGAGTAGCAAGTGTCTCTAACTTGTGTACTGTGTAGTTCTGTTGCACAGTTATGAACTTGCATGATATGAAGTCTGCAGGTCTTCTCTTGGCCAAACATGGCCCCTACACCCATCTTTGATGCATTGCAGATAAACCATATTGGCTTGTTGAGATGCGGATTGATTGGGTGAATAATTGGTGTCTTAGCACAGATTTGTCTAATCATTTTGAAGCACCACTGATGCAGCAGTTGCCAGTGAAATGGAGCCCTGTTCTGAGTCATGGCCATGAGAGGGCCAGTGTATGTGGTCACATCTGGTGAGAAATTACCAATGTATTTAACCAATCCAATGAACCATTGGATGTCATTGTAGTTATGTGGCATTTGCCACTCTCAAATACAATTGAGTTTATCTGAGTCCAGGTAAATACCCTGCATGTTTATGATGTGCTCTAAGCAATCAATACTTTGTGCATATTTAGCTGATCCTGTAGTCCTTGCAGACAGCAGGGAAGATGGTACTTATACTGCTTGGTCTTGTCTATGAGATTAATCTCATGGTTCACTTTCCTCCATGAGGGAAGCTTCTCCTGTGTCCCATTGACAATATCCATGAATTCATGCTGCCATTGCTGGCATAGTTGTGGAATGTCATTGTCTAAAAGGCCATAAGCCTTCACCTTCCCTTTAACTACATGCTTCTGGTGCAGTTGAACTGTTGTTTCAAATCATTCTCTAAATGCATACAAGTGTGCCTCTCTGGTGTCTTCCATCCTTAGCCTCAGTAGGAGCATTTGTCAGGGGACCGGTTTCCGGACCGTGTCCAACCCTACTCCGAGCTTAGTCCGACGATACGCCTATTCCCTAGCAGATCTGACCGGCCGCTCGGCCCACCCTTTCCCCTTCCGTCTCTTAGTAGTCAGCCTTGATGAGTCATATGCATGGACCTTACTCAGCATCGATTATTGTTAGTCATACTCCATTACATACCGGGGCCTGATTAGTAAACAGTATTAGTAATAACACAGCCACCGATGTAGTATATATAGGCAGCCTGTGGATAGAATAT
>JAGGAU010000208.1:9353-21434 GCA_017657275.1 Termitomyces sp. T108
AGAAACAATTTCGATTATATACAAGTTTGTGCCACATAACCCCGAGTGTCGGGCTCCACATATTCTTGGAACATCTCCTATCATTTAGGTAAAGGAGACAGAACAAGGAAAAAGGAGGGGTTATTGGACTCACGTCAGGTGGGTGAGCAAAGGAAAGGTCAAAATAAAACGAGAGCGGACAAGGACGATCAAGGAATTAAGGGCTCGTTAAAGTAAGCCGTCTTTCATGGACATCAATAAACCGAGTTACCACTACCATAGGGATGATCTTTCCATGCGTACACCATTTACCATCTCTGATTTGCGCATGCGACTTGTATGCTGGCGGAATGAGCAAAATTCCTGTTGTATAAGCTAAATATACCATGCACGTTAAGTATTAGCACCGACGTTTCCTAGCAAATGATTCGTTCACAAGCTTTAACGTTCAAAGCTATGACTTCAAAAAAGGCCCGGGGAACCCAGATCTTACATGAGACAGCAGATGATCTTGACGACGCCACGGCCGGTCGGCAGACCTACTCGGATGCTGTAGTAAACTTGCCGAGAGCAGGGACACCAGATTTGACATCGCTACATCGAGCACGTTGCGTGGATCCTTCACTGAAGGTAGAGTGAACATCACGGTCTTTTTAGGCGAAACGTGAGATGGCAGAATGCGAAAGGTAAGCGAAATATAATTGTAAGAACGCCATGAGGTGGGAATTGGAAAACACGAACACACTAGCCTTGGCGTCAGAAGTTACCCAGATCAGAGAAAAGGTTTGCTGCAATCGAACAAGAAGTCTAGGAGGACTGATTTGAACCAGATGACGCTGTGGACGTGTGATGCCATTCTTAGTTTTCGTGCCAGTCGCCTCAACTAGTAGCAGTATGTGCAGCTCCTTGTAGAGTTGTATTAAGATTTCGTCGTCTTGGTAAGTTCTGGGTCTGACTCTAGGTTCTTGCGGTGCGGTTGGTACAAGTAATGGTCTAGGATCATGGGTGCTGTGTGCGTAGCTAAAAATAACTGTCGGGCCAGCATTGGGGGTCAGAATCTCCGGCCGGCTTGCTCTCGTCGCAATCGCTGACCCATCTCTATATGCATGCGCACCTCATTCCTTCCTTAACATGCACTTTTGCTCAATCGCCCCGGAGAAATTGACAAAACAAGAGATATCTTTGCGACGAGACATCAAATATAGGAGCATAAGCGGTGCATTACTTACAGGTCTTTGGAGTCCCACGTCCACACCGGTACCTCTGACCAA
Organism: Termitomyces sp. T108; assembly: GCA_017657275.1. Taxonomy (NCBI): domain Eukaryota; kingdom Fungi; phylum Basidiomycota; class Agaricomycetes; order Agaricales; family Lyophyllaceae; genus Termitomyces; species Termitomyces sp. T108. Next base: position 10,604 of record JAGGAU010000208.1, read on the forward strand.
CTGTAAAAATGCATAGAGCAGAGTCTCCACTTTTCAAAGGAATCTTGAACCAACTTTACCATACTTACTACGATAAATAACATCCTGCTCTTCCTGAAGTTAATTGCGCCACAACTGGAAATTATGCTAGACTGCATTTTTCTCGAGCGCCGCAGGAGGCACATATCCTTCTCAGAGCGTCTTGACGAGTACATCGAGGCACGAGGAATTTTACCTACCCCTAGGCAAACTGGCAAATCAGTGCCGTCGATTATCGTTCGTCAGTAGTAAAGCCTGCTCTCCCTCTACATCTTCCGCCGCCGCCGCCAGCGTCTTCGAAATCCAGTCATTCGAATCTAGGTCGGCGTTTGTGATGCCAGAGCCAAAGTCGAAGCCGAACACATTTTCGAGGCTCGAGCCTGAGTCTGAGGACGATGATCTGCATTGGGGTCCGTCTGTTACGTACCCGTCTGAATTCCGAAAAGTGCGTCATGGTCGTGATCATGCAAATGAGCGAACGAAGAATTTGAGGAAGTTCGGGAGAAAAATGTTGGAATTAATACATTCGGATCGTCGTCTTTCCGAATTCTTATCATAATAAAATATCATAATCAAAGAAGCTATTTTCACGGCGATTATGGCATTACATAGTTTGAGCGGGAGTACCACTAATAAAAGACAGTTTTTCATCTCGGTGGAGCGAAGAATATGACGGCTTGGCGAATTTTCCTTGCCCGCTGGCGAAGCGTGCTTACTTTGTATTTTAACCAAATTATTTGTCAACAAATTTGAAGACATCCGACAATCCTCCGACAATTAGCCCGCCTCATTGGCCACATGATCCGACGCATCATCATTATTCCCATCATGTCAAAAAAACGAAAAAAAAGCACAAACTCGAGAACTTGAAAGTGATATACCGTGAATGATCATTGACGGATCGACAGAAATGGTAAAATACACAGTAGACATGAGGTAAACTCTTCACTCCTTGTCGGCGTCAAGACAGTCAGGGAAGCCGAGGGAACCCCAGCCAGTCCATGAGGGGTGGCAAGCACGGAAGTGGTGGGTCTTGTCAATGGCGTGGAGCTCGTCCATCTCCTCCTTAGTCAGATCGATAATGGTGGAGTTGCCTACGAAGAGAAGAGAAACATCAAGAAGTACTCGGTCATTATTAAATTGATAGACGATACGCACTAAGGATGCGGGAGTTGGTAACGGACTTAGGGAGGACCGTGACGCCCGGGCGATTGGCCTGGAGAGAGACGAGGACATTAGCGGGCTGGACGTTGTACTTGGCCGCGATCTTCTTGACGATCTCGTTCTCGAGCAGAGGGGAGTTGTCGGAACCGAGAGGGGAGTAGGCAGTAACGACGATGCCGTGCGACCTGCAGAAGTCGACAACGTCTTGCTGAGGACAAGAGCTGCATATATCAAACATCAATTGAAGGGGAAGTACAAGGGAAGACAAGAAAAACGCACGGGTGGAGCTCGACCTGGTTGACAGCAGGCACAACAATATTCTCGGGATCTTGCTTTTGGGCCTCGAGGAGACGCTCAAGGTATTTGACGGAGAAGTTGGAGACACCGATGGCGCGAAGCTTCTCAGGGTGGGCTTTGTAGATCTTGGACATGGATTTCCAGGTGTCAAGCCAGTCGATCTGCAATTTAAATGACGAAGAGAGCTTTCTTAGTGGCGTAGGTTGCACGAAAGAAAGTCCACTTACCGTTTTGACGGGATCGATGGATCCAGCGGTCATGGGAGCCGGCCAGTGCATGAGCCAGAGGTCGAGGTAGGTGGTACCAAGGTTTTTGAGAGACTGTTCAAGGGCCGCCTCGGCAACGAGGTGGTCGGGGTTATCGAGCTTGGTGGTGAGGAAGAAAGACTCGCGCGCGATGCCAGAATTCTTGATTCCGAGGCCAACCTCTGCCTCGTTCTGGTACGCGGCGGCAGTGTCGATGGATTTGTAGCCATTTCTCAGAGCATACTCGACAGCGTGTTCAACCGCTCCAGGCTTGGACTTCCAAGTACCTGAACAAAGATAGCTTGTGAGTTGGGTTAAAGGGGAGGGAAGAATGATAGGCGCCCACCGAGACCGACAGTGGGCATCTCAGCACCGGTGTTGAGCTTGACAGACTTGGAGGCGGGCATTTCGGCAAGAGTCGACGTGGCAGAGAAAGAGAAAGAAGATCTGCCTTGGACCCAGGCTTTTATACGCGACAGCGCAGATCGATAAGACCATCGGTTTTTCCGAGGGCGGCCAATATATCTTTACTTACATAAATTAGGCAGAGAATCATACATCACAACGGCCTGTTCGGCCCGGAAGTCCAGCAAACAAATAAGCAGACAAGCAAACAAACAAACAACACCCTTTTTTCTCTCTTTTTTTTTTATCACAACCACAGCAGACTCAAGGCTGCGATGTTCGCTACACACAGGGCATTCGTTGCCTCCATCCGCGAACGGGCCAAGGTCTGAGTATTCTAGTCCTCCCCTATGGGTTCTTGCGGGACCCAGCGGTAACTCGTTGAGCAGCGTACCAGAAATTCACCGTCGTCGTGATCATGTCTCAAGATCTTGGCCTTCGGGTCGGAGGAGGACAATTCACGGCATGCGGTTTGAAACTCGCTGCGAGGATTGGGCGGTGCTTCTTTCGATTGTGCTCGTTCGGCATTGCCATCCAGCTCTTACGGCGTGGAATCGTGCTTGCACGCCCGACCCACACTTGACGTGGCTTAGGCCCTCAGGGGTTCGTTTTTATCGTGCGGAGGGTATGGATCCTTTCGCTCGATTGACCCTGGTTTGCCTGGCTTGGTGTTACATCACTGTACAGATGATACATGATGCATGAAGCTGTGTACGCTTCTGGACACAACCGCTACGGCGTTTGTGAACGTACAGCGGTACGTGGAGCTGGTGCGATGCACCGCACGTCAATCCGACGTTTTTGCTGGCCGCAGTGGCTTTTGACACGGTCGTTCGGCCGTGGTTGCACAGACAGCAGATGCTGGTCTACATTGCATTATGCCCATTCGTCAGGCATCTTCCCTTCACGCCTCCGTCCAGGCTAAAGGACATCTTACGGGATCTATAATCTCTGCTGCTCCCAAACTTCCTCGCGAGGTTTGATTCCACAAGCCTGACGCATTCCAGGGTTCCCATGCACGGAGAGCTGGCAGTGCTCGATGCGGGCCATTGCACCGTCCTTTAGTTCACTTCGCAGCTTGTATCCCTTGGGATATGAAACTCGATTCAGACTACTCTTTGTCTGCTGTGATAATTTTTTCCGCCCGCTCACTTGTTTGAGCATTACATATCACTGTAAGTACTCTATGTGATGTATGTTTTTTGTAACAATGTATATGGTTTTCTCCCATGTCTTTGTACACGACAAGTGTTTTTGTCCCTTATCGATCGCTTATCCTCACTATAGCTATTGTCATCGTACTTCTTTTGAGGCTCCCGATCGCGTCGACCTCTTGACAGCAGGGATTGACGACTTAAATGACGCAATACTCTTGTCCTCTCTTCATCAAACAATGCCAACCCCATCCTACTCACTCCAACTAGGCAGGGCCGCTCTCATTTTCTTTCCTCCCTTCTATCTCGATGCAAGAACCGAGCACCCTTCCGCCGATGCCCAGGTTGTGCAGGTTACAGTCAAACCTCGGTACGCTTCTGGTTTCCTGATATATGCGCGTCAAATTCACAGGGAAAGCACAGGAAGTTTACTAAGAGCTGTATTGAATCATTCTATAAACACGAGAGGGATATCACCGTGCGTCTTCGTCTTCCTTGTTCTTCCAATCTGATTGTGTCTTGGCACGTGTTCAACCTTGGATTTCCAAGGCGGCTATTGAAAGTCTACTCCTCGGACATATCGTCTCGTCTCTGCCCGAACGTTTGACGATCGAAGGTGATGGGTACGCGTTGCACGGATGTGAGGGCCCCCTTGTTTCAGCATATCTTATTAGACATTGATTGATTCACGGACAGATCGCAGACCGTGGGAGTATGGAAACAATTTTGTCAAGTTTAGTTGGGGAGGCAAGCATCTGAAGGCGGCGGATGATAAGTGGATTTTTGAGTTTCATCCCCAGCAATTTTAGTGGGAAACGAAGATGGCCAGAGCGTGGTTGAGTCTTTCTTTGTATTTCTGCACGTAGTCCATGAATGTTCTGTCTTTCGCAATCCGTAGTTTTTCGCCTTGTGATACAGTGGATACCGCGCATATACTCTGGCCAATTCATCATCGCTGAGGCGTCAAAATGTTACCCTGGCACAACATCAACGGAAGCACGGAAGCGATTGGGGTTAACATTCTTCTTTGAAAGATCATTTGGCGTGGGTTTTTCTCGGATCTCTGCGTACACCTGTCGTGAGCGAATGTCATATGCTCTGACGCTTTCTTGTGTGATAGTTCCGCAGAATCAGGCAGAGGGTTTCTCTTGTATGTTTTTCCGTATCTACATTTAGACTCCATGATGAGACATGACGGCATCATCATGGATCACAGCGAATCCTCCGCACTGTCATCGCGTGTACTTAGATGGATCGCGGCGCGCTTCCGTACGAGTCCAGTTCCTCCAAAATCTTCTTTGCTCCGGCACCATTTACCACGTCATACCGAGAAGGATGTGGCCGAAGCTCTACATTCTCGTCATGTCCTAAGAAGCTGTTGTGGTTCATGGGTAAAAACAAACAAACCAGGGAAATTGGTGATTTCGGTAGAAGCAGAATACAAAAATTCTCCTGTTGTACTTGGGTGCGTTTCTATCTTTACTTTTCAGCATCGAATATAGCTCAAAACAAATAGTTCTCGGCACATAGACCCGCCGTGCTACCCCAAGTAAAGTTTTCTCTACTTCCATCATTACCATCCAACATTCAATTGAAGCTGGAGTGGCCTAGGCAATGACAAATATCAGAGTCGACCCTCGTGATCTCGCCATTTCCCAGGATCATGGTTTTGCAAGCGCCGAATTGAAGATGAAAAGCGGCTTCAATCAAGTCCACCAATATGGCTAGTTCGTGCTTGCAAAGGGACATAAGGAACATGGCGGCGTATCCGCATGCAGTGGCTGCTCCATCAGTCTCATACACAAATTCGTCCAAGTAGGTATCCCATTACTCATGTCGGACCTGGGTGAAGTCCTGTCCTTTCGGCGATTCACGCACTTATACTTATAGAATGTTTCGCAAACTTGCGGAAATTGTGTACCCAATCATGACCGACGAAATGCGATAGTTAATCGTTCAACGTAGTACAGAAGGGTGAACACGATGTGTGCATGGGCAGTGTGGGAGTGTTCTGAGTGATCACTGGGCGGGTCCCCCCTTACGTTGATTGATCATCTGGAAAATGTTCCGAGAATGACTGACTTTGGTACTGAATCCGTCATAGCTATATACATGCAATGTTGATGATAACGGACTGGGTGTGCTTGATCCTAAAAAAGGAGGATGGTCGAAGGTACGATAGTTGAGCTACTGATGTATGCAAATCCAGTGCTTTCTGGAGTGTTTGTACTCGTATTCGTACAGCGATTGTACATAGTGACGCACATATATACTCGATGAACTTAGAAGGTGTCAACTTTCGATCAATATCCATCCACCATGACATTTGATCTCGGAATAAAAGTAATCAATTCATTGATGATCTATGCAGAAGCTGAGGGAGGCACGTATGGCAAACTGCATACTTATGATTAGCACTGTACGAGTTCTCATGAGATATTCTAATCGTTAGAACTCTGGACCTCTTCCAAATCGACCTAGATAAGTATCTTTCTTTCCATGACCAGCGGCAATCTAAGTTCTATCAACCCTGAATACAAGGACAGCGTGAATTGGAGGATCAGTTTGTAAAATTTTCTTCACATACGGTTGACGGAAGCGCTCATCGGGCCGGGAAAAAATGTATGGAAGTATGCACCCAGAGGCAAGGCGGGGCGAGCGCACAAGGGAGCCGAGGTCGGCATGGCTGGGGGCGCCGAGGACGAGGACAGTGTGTGGCTCAGCGTCGGTGTCGGGCTCGCACTGCCACGGGGGCAAGGCGATGTGTAAGGGTCGAGGGGCAGTCATGGCCGAAAGACATTGCTGCTCCGCATGATTAGAATTCACCCGCCTCGCATGTCCTCTCCTTTCGCTCCTGTGTCCGATGACGTAATTTGGTCACGTAATAATGGATTTTGTGAAGCCTTCGTTGTAACGTGAGAAATATCAATACTGGCCCGGAAACTGACGTTATGTTATCGATAAATACTGTGTGAAGCAATAGTTGTCAGATCTGCGGGTTTTACGACATCGTAGTAAGCTCTCGCGCCCGCCGAGTTTCCACTCAACATGTGAACGTAACCGTTTTTCAGGACCCAGATCTTCACAGCGAATTTGATACTTTACGATAATTCTCTTCGGCGCCGCTTTTTTTCCCCATGGAGATGGTCCGAGTCGACCTTTTGCTTGTCGGATTTCTCATCGATTCCCTCCACATTCCCAAAAATGCGAATATGCACTGTTCCCGCTCACTAAATGATTCTAAACGGGTATCTCGTTCTGCAGATAGTAAGCCCAGATATACTTGGCATTGTATCCGAGTATCTACTAGTTCAATAATTCCATCAGCTTCATGTTCACATCCTACATTCATAAACTTTGAATCGGTCTTGAAAAAAATAGCGATTATATGTCACGCATATTCTCGAAGTCGACCACTAGCCACTCCCGAGTTTCCTGTTGCCTTGATTGGTATACCACTTGGAACAATGGATCCCGCTGACATTGACAAAAAGGTACTGTTAGGCTGCTTGAATAGATGCTATCCTGGCATCGTTTCGACTTGTAGGCGAATATGGACCATGAAACTACGATCTTCATCGTGATTTTGAAGCCTCCGACGACAATTGTAAAGATGTTCTATTGCCTGTCAAAGGATCTGTCCGGCCTGCCTTCCCAATCAAGGGCTTGATCATGATCAGATCTGTGGTCTAAATGCCGAGAACAAACCTTTTACTTCGTAACATCAGGCTTACATAGGACCCACTACCTCCTGTTGGAGTCCACATGCTCTCATGGCACAGTGATGGTTAGAGGCTGTGGTCGTTCTCTGATCGTCATCTTTCTTCTTTTTCTTGTTTTCCCTAAATCAAAGAAATAGTTCAGGGCTCTCGTTTCTAGAATGTTTCTTGGATCATGGCTCAGAACCACATGGCCTTCCGTGGTCCAGAATTCCAAGGAATTCTCTTGGGAGTGAAATGGAAGTTCACCTGACTGGATTTGTGAAAAAGAAAATTATCAGGACAAGACCTTGAGCTGTTGCCTATGTCGTTTTTGACACCAGGTAGTTCTTTGATGCAACATCCGACCCACCCTGCAAATTCTCATCAATCTTATCTTGTAAACATCCTGCCATGACGGATTCTCTCGCCAAAATACTCGAAAAAACAATGACAGAAGTAGATCGTGGGAAAGGACTCATGGACAAACAGCACGGGACGCTCAATCGGGTTGCCGGCATTGCACTGCCAGTGAGTAGAATTAGATATAGATGAACTTAGAATTGGATTTTGAATTCACAGTGCCGTTGAACGGTGTTGAAGAGCCCCTGGAGATAATTCGGAACTAAAAGTAAGCAAACAAACGAGGGTCATCCACATGAAAATGGACAGTTTGTTATATTGTCTAATGAGGCATCGGGGATCTTGCTTGTGGCGCCAGATGCTTGACAGAAAGTTTTGTGCTAGAAGCGCGCTGGTCGGGGTGTAACATGTTCTGATTTGATATCTCAAATTCGAGGGTTGAATTGGCCTTAGATCCACACCAATGTTGATGGCGAAACAAGCGGCATCTGTGGTAGCGACATTTGTAATTATTCGCCATCCCTAATCAAAAAAAGAACATGCTTCTCAGGCAGACGTTTTGATATGTTAAACCTCCTTGTAAAATCAAGATACTCTACGTGTGATTTCTACTGTCGAACATGCCGAGATCACTCGCTTTGGTTCCGCTTGCGTGTAGGATTGAGAGAATCTCACAGATAAAGCTTTTTGAATATGCTCCCAGGTATAAAAAGCCTCCGTTTATGGTCACAACTTTCTAACCAGACAGTTACCCAGTTTTAACATGTTTGCTCGCATCACCACCTTGTTCTCGATCTTCCTATTCGCACTGTGCGTTGCGGCCAGCGTCGTTCCTCGCGATAACGGTCCCTCTGTTACTTGTAATGCGAACACTGGAATCCAGCAATGTTGCGACCAGGTCTTGGATGTAGGTGTCTTGACAACATCAAGAAATGTTTAAGTGTTGAGTTGCTGATGGGGCTGTATTACAGGCCAAAGACCCTGTCGTTGGAGTCATCGCCGGTCTCCTTGACGTCGTTCTCGGCGTACTCAGTGGCCTAGTGGGCGGTGAGTTCATTGATTGAGTTGATTCGCACAACTAATATCGATTGGTCAGTGACCTGTAGCCCGATCGCCGGAGGCGCGCAGTGGTAATCTTCTTATCTTCTCCAACGGTCATCGCGCTACGAGGCTCATATGCATATCTAGCAACTCTCAAGCTGTTTGCTGCGACGGTGACTCCTTTGTGAGTTGTGTCGAAAAGATTTCTCCACAACGTCGACTCACCTCGAATTCATTAGCAAGGGGGCCTCCTCGTTATTGGCTGCAGCCCAATCAACATCAATCTCTGAAGCAGCTCCGAAAAGTAGTTTGACATTGTTCAATTGTACAAGTTTCAGTTTCTTGCACGTACAGAATTTTTTGTATCCGTTCTGGTTTCAATGAAAAGCGGGTGAAAAAATGGTTTGGAACCGAGAGAAAAGATTTCAAGGTAATGCTCACCTGATTGACTTGTGGCCCAGGAGTCATGAGACATGATTGAACTTCATATCATGGAAGCATCCGAAAAGTTGGCGCGCTACTATGGCCGAGAGATAGCGAGGTTCGAATGCCCAAAATCACGCAGTCTCTCAAGCTGCAAGGCGATGACATGTATGTTTTTCGTACAGAGCAAGAACAACAATCCACAGTACTGCTGAAGACTTTTGCCCAATCGAGCTACTCTAGACTCAAGACATCAAGATGAACGACGGCGGTCCCGGTGTCCAGTCCAGCATGATTTTCTTCTGTATAGCCCAAGGCTGATCCCGAAGACCGTCTGGGACGTGGATCTTGAACTTTCGTATGACGTGCGCAAGGATACACGCGCTTTCTGCGAGTGAAAAGTACCGACCAATACAGCTACGGACCATTGGAAAATACATTGATTATTAGATCATCAAAGTCGGATGGAAAGGCCATCTTGAGGGAAACTTGGCGAGGCCAACGACATTATCTGTATCGATGAAACACAAAGGTTGAAATTCTTCCACGTTCTTGGACGCTACAGTGTCACCAATCACCGTAAGCGTACCCATTTAGTCACTGAGTCAGGGAAGCTTTGATTAACATAGGAAATACATCTATGACTGGATAGTCTGCGTAGACACACCGTCAGTCTAATATACACACAGACTGAGGCAGAGTCGAATTACACACACACCATAGACACTTCGCTTACCATACCTTGAACTATACTCACATACGTGTGTATTCTAGGCAGGCTCTGAGTCGAATATACGCATAGACTGAGGTTTATACTCACACGTGTGTATTCTAGTTCATATTAGGTTTTGCAACAGGTTATGGGACTGTGCTGCGCTGTACACTGACATACGATGATTGTGACTGACCCTACTAGAAGCTTTCTCGTGTGGACCGAGTGTGGCCGGGTGGATCGTGTTAAAACTGAGTTTTCACGAAACCATGAACAAAGTCTAGTCACGTGACACATGTGGGAGTGTAAGGCTTTGACCGTCAAGTCACAAGCGCCAATTGGCTTCATTGTATGGTCATCGTTTCTTCGGAATATATGTATGTTTCTTTTTATACTTTAATCACACAGTCATGGTGAAACTCACATTACTCACCTTCTTCTCACTGATAAGAAAAGTATAAGAAAAGGGGTGTATAGGGAGGAGTTTATGCCATTCTTGATTTGTGAACTCCAGGTAAGCATACTTATTTCTACTGTACTTATAAGTTACTCAATATATGTCATCCTCAATTTGTGAACTCAAGGCAGTAATTTAATTTGTACTTGTCTAATACAAGAGCTATTCTGCACTATGCTTTGTCAGGTTATGGGCTCTGATGTTAGCAATATGACTTCTGATACCTTGCAGTTCACAAAGTTCAATGGCACCAGTTATCATGTTTGGTTGGACAACATGAAAGCAGCCCTCCAGACCAAGTCCAAGTCCTTATGGGGCATCATATCTGGTCATGAATTATGTCCATCAAAGCCTCTTAGCGAGTATCCTAGTCTATTGGGTACCTCTGAGTCCACTCAGAGCACTTCCTCTAATCCTGTCAAAAAGAAAGGGCAGGAATGACTTGATGTCCTTCAATCAAAGGAATACTTAGCTTGGGAACAGGCTTGCAACAAGCACAAATGTTGGCTTAATCAAGATGATGCTGCTATGGGTCTTATATGCAATGCAATCTAATATATGCAGCATGACTCCATTATTGGCCTTACAAGTTCAATCAAAGTTTGGGATCATCTTTGTCAATTATGTCAAGCAGCAGAGCAGGGTGAACATCCATTATTACTTATGCTAAACACTGAGATGGACTTACCTCTATGTTGGATCACAAAGGCTTTTACCTCAATATCCATCAATGATTTCTTGAAGCTACAGTCAAATCTCTCCTAAGCCATAGCTCTTATAACCCATAATCTCCACTAACCCATAGTTTTTCGGATCCACCAAGTACGTTCGCAGGAAATTATGGGTTACCTCCA
>JAGGAU010000209.1:0-21354 GCA_017657275.1 Termitomyces sp. T108
TCATAATGCTGCTCAACAATACACCTCCAGAGCTCTGGGTCATTTGGGACGTAGATGTGACCCCAGAAGGTGAGAAGACCATCCTGTAGGCCCCATTCATCTGTGCATACTGGCCAGGCTCTGGTGGTCTTACCAGAGCAAAGAGCTAGTGCTGCCTTGGCCATGGAGTCCTCCTGGAGTCCCTTGCAATTGCCCCAGCAGATGTCCTGGAGGATATGCACCTTGTCTCCCTGTACAGACAGCCCTTCCAAAGCGTGGATGGCAAACAGCTCCAGGCGGAGGAGAACTATGTCAGCATTGTCTCCAGCCCCTGAGCCATGGTCTGCATGCCGGGACAGAGCGTCTGGCTTCCCCATGCTCCTCCTGGGCCTGTGGTAGAGGGAGAAGTCAAAGTTGGCGAGGTAGAGAGACCACCAAGCCTGTCAACAGTTTAGCTTCTTGGCAGTCTGGAAGTACTCCAGGTTCTTGTGGTCCGTCCAGACTTCAAACTTGTGCTGGGCGCCTTCCAGGAAGTGGCGCCACTCCTCCAAAGACCAGATGATAGCCAGCATCTCCTTGTCATGGATCTCATAATTATGCTCCATGGCATTGAGGCTCTTGGAGTAGAAGGCTATGGGATGCCACTTGCCATCCTCCGGGGACTGCTGGGATAAGACTGCACTGGTTGCGAAGTCAGAGCTGTCAGCCTCCACACGGAAGGTGTCAGGTTCCACTGACCACAGGGGCTCAGACCACTGGGCAAATTCTTACTTGGCGCGCACAAAGTCTACACGCACAACCGAAGGGTGGGCGCGGCGGTACAGACTGGGGCTGAAGGGGCGGAGGTGAGGATAGAGGGGACAGGACTGGTCCAGGAGACTGTTGAGGAAACTCTGGAGTCTGGGGGCGAGCTCTGGGGCTTGGTGTAAGTCCCAGAAGCAAGCGTGTAGAGAGGTGGGGTTCAGGCATGGGACTTGCTAAGTCCCAGGGCTGAGGAAAGATGGAGAGAGGGCGAGGGAGTCGGGGCTAGAAGAGAGAAGAGATGAGAGGCGAAACGGAGAAGAGTGAAGGAGAAAGACGGAGAGAAACTTAGAGGGAGAGAGACCGGAGATGGAAAGCAGATAGATTGAGACAAGGCAAGACAAGCAATAAGATAAGAAAGGGACAAGTTGAGTCGAGTATGAGATAGGGAAGAAACAGAGATGTACTAAGGAAAGTAGACTTTGGACAATGACTGACACTCTAGAGACTGGGGAATGGGCAATATCAACACTAACGTACCAGATACTACACTACAGCTTATATACAAGGGGCAGGCATGCCCCGGGGCTCAGGTCTGGGCTCTGTGGCAAGTTGCGGGGCAGGGGTCCTTGCTGGAGCCCGGGGTTTGTGCAAGGCATACTGGGGCTCTTGCTGAAGCCCAGGGACCATGCAAGGACGCGGCGGATGTCAGTGGTGTAAAGAAATACTCACAAAGGAGTGGCCTTGCTTTGGGAGCACTGGAGGTATGGACAATGTGGGGAGGCAAGAAGTTGACCAAAGAGGGACATAGGGTGCGGGGTTTGGGCTGGTGTGATGCGTTGATGTGAGGCGCGTGGAGACTGCCTAGTTCGGATGGGAGAGTGTCAGGAATTGCCAGGGTTGGCGCTGATGTGGCGTTGATGGGCGGTGATGTGCCGGGGATTGCCGGGGTCGGTGCTGATAGTGGCGTGGGCGGTTGGAAATTGCCGGGGCGGTGTTGATGTGGTGTGTGTGGGCAGTGATGGGGGCCAATGGCCGCTGATGGCCGGTCTTGGTGGTAGTGGTCTGGGTCTGGGGCTTTGTGGAGCTGGCCTGATGGCTTTGGGCGTACTGGGGCCAGGGCCAGGATTGGGCACCGGTGGTGGTTTGGCGGGGCCGGTGGTGGTGGTGGTTGTGACAGAAGGGGCAGTTGTTATCAGGGAACATTAGAACAGGTTTGGTGGTAACAGCAGACTTGAGGGCATTGAAGGCCCAGTGTTCTGCCTTGTCCCAGGTCTATCCCACATCCTTCCTGGTGAGGTTGAACAGCGGCCATGCATGATGAGAGAAGTCCTGAATGAAACGCTGGTGGAAGTTGGTGAACTCCAAGAAGGCTTGCACCTCCTTCTTGTTCTGGGGCACTGGCCATTGGGTGATGCCAGCCACCTTTGGCGGGTCCATTTCTGCCATCCCCTGGGACATGACCAGCCCATGGTACTCAATCCGGTTCTGCTTGAACTCACACTTCTCTGGCTTGAGAGTTGGTGCTGGCAGAGACGTTCTACGACCACTCAGATGATGCAGCGGTGCTCCTCCAAGGTCTTGGTGTAGATGAAGATGTTGTCAAGGTATATACACACCACACCATCTGCAATCAGGTCCTGGAAGATGTTGTTCATCATTGTTTAGAAGGTGGCTGGATTGTTAGTGAGCCTGAAGAACATTACCAGAGGCTCAAACAGTCCATGGTTGGTCCAGAATGCTTCCTTCTACTCATCTCCTTCCTGGATGTGCACATTATTGTAGCCCCATTGGACATCCAACTTTGTGAAGTAGCCTGCGCCCCAGAGGTTGTTGATGAGCTTGGCAATGAGTAGGAGGGGATAGCAGTTCTTGATGGTCATCAGATTGAGCACGCAGTAGTCTTAGACCAACTGAAGAGAACCATCCTTCTTCTTGATGAAGAACAGTGGCAAGGCCATCAGAGACTTGAAGGGGTGGATGTGTCTGGACTTAAAGTTCTCCTGGAGGAATGTGTCCAGCTCATCCTGTTTCTTTGGCATGAGCAGGTAGACCTTGCAGTTAGTGGGCTTTGCATTAGGCATCAGCTCAATTGTGTGGTCCCACTGCTTGTGCTCCAGGAGGGAGTCAAACAAGGCCTTAGAGAAAATGTCCTCAAAGTCATGTAGATGGTTGGAGACTGCATCTCAGAAAGCCTGGGGCTGGGTGTTTGTTGCAAAGGCCTGGGCCAGCCGCTGGGAGGTGGTCTGACTGGCCTGGATCTCCTCTACAGAGGGCAGTGTCCATAAGGTCATAGCATAGATGCGGTCTCTTGCCTCAATGACCTTGTCTAGCTGCTCCAGGTCTTGGGCAAGTTAGAACTCCCTCTCACATTCCTCTTCCCTTCTGGAGCTTCCGCCGCCATCCCTGTTGTCTTCATAGAAGGCCTCTCTATGAGGTCATCCCTGTTGTACTCATAGAGGGCCTCTCTATGAGGGAACACCAGAGGCAGGAGTCCAGCAGGTCAAGGTCTGTGAAGAGGAGGTGTCCCACTTGGCATGCCCAGATAGCTGCGCATTTCCACATAGTGGTGCGCTACTCCTTCCTTGATTCCTCTGTGCAGGTTGTGCAGCGTTGGGGGCATCGGCTCATCCTCACCTCTCCCTTGGTCCAGTTGATCTCTGGGTTGTGCTCCTGGAGCCAAGTGAAGCCAAGGATCATGTCCTGCTTCCATAGGCTGGTGACCGCAAAGGTGGCTTGCTCTGCATGGGACGTGTACTAGAGGACAAGATCTACTACTGCATGGATGGATCTAGCTTTGTTTGGAGTACCATCAATATTGTACACCAGGATCGGGGAGAGGAGGGGTCTGGTGGTGAGCTGGTGGTGTTCTACATAGTCGGCATCTATAAAGAGCCCTGTCACTCTGGAGTCCAAGAGGGCAACAACGCTCTGGACTTGCTGGGTGTCCATCATTTCTACTTTGACATTGAGTCAGAGCAAGTTGGTGGACGGGGTTGAGGCCACCACATAATGATGTGGGAAGGCTGGGGGTTGTGGCTTCTTTTGGGTGGAAGTTTTGGGTACATCTGAGGGGGTGCTTACGGTAGGTGGTGCAGGGGAGTCATCAGAAGCTGTATTGGGCTTTTCTACTAACAAACAAGCAAACCGATTTGCACTAGGCAGTGGGGGCATACTATTTACCTGCTGCTTTTCTAAAAACCCTTGTTTGACGTCTCCATAGTGGCCAGGTCTTTGGGCACTTCCCTGTTGGGGCTATCCAGAGTGGCTGCATCAAGCAAGGAAACTCTGGTGCAGTCTTGGGTGGCCAGGAGTTGCAAGAGGAGCTCCTCCTATTCCTTCAGAATGAGGTACTGGACCTTAAGGTCCAGGGAGCATCTCTGGGCAAAGTGGTCAGGAGCACCACAACACCAGCACAGAAGCAGGAGGGCAGCACAGAAGCAAGAGGCATCAACGTCCATAGGAATTCCCAGGGGTAGTGCGGGGCATGCCAAGGGGCCTGCAGATATAGGATCTGTCCCCAGGCACACTTGGAAGCATGGCATTGGGAATACAGTGCGACTGGCGGGAGTGGGGGCTGCCGTCCAACAGAAGTCACACTTGAGCTCCATCAGCTGCCACTGGTCCCAAGCCACTCAATACCAGGAGTCCACTCAGTTGTTGGCTGGCCTTCCTTCTGCCAAGTTGTCAATCTGATCCATCAGGGCAGGCTGCAGCCCTTCCTGGAAGGTGAGGCAGAGCTGCAGGCCATTGGGGTAGTTGGCCTGCTCCACAAGCACCCAAAACAAGTCGATGTACTTGTCCAGGGACCTCTTGCCTTGCCCATACTGGTCCTTGTCTTGTAGGGCCAGTGCAGCAGTCTTGGCTGAGTTCCAGGAGAAGAACTCATCCTGGAACTCCTGCTCAAATGTAGCCCAGTCCCCAAGTCCTGCCACTCCTCCAAGGCATCAAAAGACCCTCATTGCGTAGGTTGCTGCTTGTCTAGACTTCATATACCACAGGACCCACGCAATCTTCAGCTGGTTGGAGAGGAAATTGTCACTGCAGAGTTGGATGTAAGTGGCACAAGACTTGAGGAAACATTCTTCAGCTGCGTGGTCACCATTGTATGCATCTGGGGGTGCTAGGTGGGGAATGTTGGCATGCCCTAGAGCCAAAGGGGCTTGTCTTGCAGCTGAAAAGTGTGGGACTGGCGTAGGAGAAGAAGAGGATGCAGCTGGGGCTGCAGAAAGGCACTCAAGGAGCACCCAGAGGAAATTGGAAATGGTTTTGGTGGTTTGACAGAGGGTGGAGAGTTCAGAAGTGTGAAGGAATAGGGAGGTCTGAGTTAGGTGCACCTGTGCTTCTAATTGGAGCAGGCAACTCCAGGCATCGTCTTGTGGGACTGGGGTGTTGTCCAAGGGAGGATCTGAAGGGGCTGGCTGAGACATAGAGACAGAGGGGCTTAAGTCTGATGGGGAGGTGACAGATAGGAGCCTAACAGATTGGCAAGCTATAGGGGGCCTCCAGGCCAGAGTTAGGAGACTTGTTCTGCTGTAAGGGTAACCTTTGGATGTTGCAGCTAAATCATGCAACTGGCAGAGGGGAATCTAAAGTGTATTAGAATGGTACTGTATAACAAGGAATGTAGCTAATTACCTGGCAGAGGGGAATCCAAAGAGAACAAGTCTAAGGACTCCTTTGCCAGGGTGTGGTGCATCAGGCATGGGCGTAGAGGTGTGGGAACGTACTGTACAGCATGACCACAACTAAACCCTAACCCTGGAGAACGTCAGGAGTCCTTCAAACCACTCTGAAATGGTTCTGGGGGTCTGAGAAAGGAAGTGGATGGTCCTGGGGGTCCTGAAAGTCCCAAAAAGGAAGTCCCCTAACACAGATCAGTCCTGGAGTACTGTATGAGTGTACTGTATAGGGCTCCAGGGGGTGTTGGCAAAGCATCCAAGACTGTATGTGTCAGGTTCCACTGACCATGGAGGCTCAGACTACTGGGTGATTCCTTATGTGGCAAACATGAAGTCTATGTGCATAGTTACTGTTGTGGGGTGCAGTGTATGGTCCAGGAGGCTAAGGAAGAGAGAACTAGTTTGGGGTGTCAGTACAAGAGCTCCAGGGTTTGAGGATGAGCTCCAGGGCTGAGGCAAGTCCTGAGGAGCAAGTACTTAATAGCTGGGGCCAAGTGTTGGGACTTAAAGTCCCACAGCTGAGCTTAGGAGCAGATTGTCAGGTTCTGCTGACCACAGAGGCTCAGACCACTGGGCAAATCCTTACTTGGCGCACACAAAGTCTACATGCACAATTGAAAATGCGGGCATGGCATACAGACTAGGATTGAGGGAGAAAGAATGAGTACAAAGGGGCCAGGACTAGTCCAGAGGGCTATTGAGAGAACTCTGGGGTTCAGGAACAAGCTCCAGGGCTGAGAATCAGTCCCAGGGAAGCAAGTGCTGGTGGGCCAGGGTTCAGATGTGGGACTTGTTAAGTCCCGGAGCTGAGGTCAGAGGAAAAAAGGCAGGGAGCGGTTGAGGGAGTTGGGGACTTAGAAGAGAGTAGAGACAAAGGGAGAAAGAGGAGAAGAGGAAGAGAGAGAGAGAGAGAAACAGAGATGGAGACTTAGAAAGAGAGACCAGAAGAGGGAAACAAGATAGATTGAATTGAGAACAAGACAAGCAAATAGAGAGTAAAGAAGATAGCGAGTTGAGTACAAGACAAATCGGAAAAGGAGATGAGATAAGTGAGATCAAGGAAAATAGTAAGAGAACTAGACTAGAGACCAGGAAAGTTAGGCAATATCAACACTACTGTACCAGACACTATGCTATGATTTATATATGAGGGGCAAGGAGGCTCCAGAGCACAGGCCTGGGTTCTAGGGTGAGTCATGGTGCAGGAGTTCTTGTTGGAGCCTGGGGTTTGTGCAAGGAGTCATGTGGTGGTGCCAAGACTCTTGCTGAAGCCTAAAGATTGTGCAAGGGCGCTGCGGGCATTGGGGTGGTTGAGTGGTGTAAAGGAAACTCACAAAGCATGGGTCTTGCTTTGGGAATGCACGGAAGCATGAAATGTGTAGGGAGGCAAGGAGTCAACCAAGGAGGAGGTGTGTGTGCGGAATTCAGGCTAGAATGATGCATTGATGCACAAGTCATAATGGTTGCCCAATTGGGAAAGGAGGGCATTGGGGGTTGCCGGTGATGGGCCAAGGATCACCAGGGTTGGTACTGATGGTGGTGTCAACAGCCAGGGATTGCCAGAGCAAGCACTGATGGTGGCATTGGTGGCCAGGAATTGCCAGGGTGGGCGCTGATGGTGGCATGGGTGGCCAGGGTTTGCCAGAGTTGATGCTGATGTGGCATACGTGGGTGGTGATGGGTGTTGATGGCTGCTGATGTGCTGATGGCTGCTGGAGATGGCTAGTCTTGGTAGCGGTCTGGGCCCAGAGTTTTGTGAAGCTGGCCTGGTGAGGATGAGGGTACTGGGGCCAGGGCCAGGGCTGGATACCGGCAGTGGTTGATGGATTACCAGTGGTGGTGGCAGGTTGTGACACAGTTGGTCAGGGAATGCAACCAAGATAAGGGAAAATATGGAGACTCAGGAGGAAACAAGAGAGGAAAGACTTGGAAAAGAAGACCAGAAAAAAAAGACAACAAGATAGATTTGATTGGGATGAGATGAGTTGAGACAAGAATAAAGAGTAAAACAAGTCAAGTATATGGCAAGCAAGTAGAGTAAAATAGAGATGAGTCAGGAAAATAGATATACAGCAAGAGAGACAAGACAGAAAACATAAGAGACTAGGTAATATCAACACTACTGTACCAGAGGCTATGCTATGGCTTATATACAAGGAGGGCAGATAGGCCTCCAGAGTACAGGCCTGGGCTACTGGTGATGAACCTTGGTGCTAGAGTCAGTGTGGAAGCCCATGATCCATGCAAGAAGTGTTGTGCGGGCACCTGAACTCTGTGCTGAAACCCAGAGATTGTGCAAGGTTGTTGTGGGTGTTGGTGTTAGCCAGTGGTACAAAGAGACTTCACAAAGCAGTGCTCTTGCTTTGCAAGTACAAGAGGCATGGAATAAGGTAGAGGCAAGGAGTCACATGAGGAGGGGGTCTGGAGCATGGGGTCCAGACCAGGGTGATGTGTTGATGTGGGATGCATGGCAGTTGCCTAGTTAGGATTTGGAGGTATCAGGGATTGCCAAAATTAGTGCTGATGTGGCATTGGCAGGTGGTGATGGGCCAGAGATTGCTGAGATTGGTGCTGATGTGGCATTGGTAGGCAGTGATGGGCCAGGAATTGCTGAGGCTGGTGTTGATGTGGTGTTGGCAAGTGGTGATGGTTGTTGATGGCCACTGATGTGTGATTGATGGCCGCTAGTGTGTGTTGATGGTGTTGTGGTGGCTGGTTGCATACTGGTCTGGGCCTGGGGTTTTGTGGTGTTGGGTTGGGGGGTGGGGGCCCAAGGGCCAGGGTTTGGTAGGCAGCAGTGGTGGGTTGTGAAAGTATGTCAGGATCACATGGGGTGCTGGTCTGATCAAGGGTGGTGGGCATTGGGGTTAGCATACCAATTGGTCTGGCATCAGGTGTTGGCAGTGGGTGCTAGGAGTAATTGCTGGGATAATCACAGGTGTTGAGTGCTGTGTGCAGGGTTTGCCAAGACTGACTGATGCTGATGCCAAGCATGGCAGTTGCCAGTGATGGATTAGTTCAGGGTCAGGGCTCAGCAATCTGCAGGGTGGTAATTGCCAGGTGATCTGCTAGGTCAGGGTTGTGGGGGGGAAGGGGGCAGCAAACCTGGAGCTGGCGTAGGTGTGGTGGGTTGGTTGTGGTGGCAGTTGGTGGGGTTGTTGACAGGTTGGTGGTGTGTCCTGGGGTGGTAAGGTGTGCTCAGGGCATGGGTCTGTGCTCCAGGTGCAGGTTGTGACACTTGAGCCCAGTCCTTTAAAAATAGATAAGGTAGTAGGCTATAGGTGTGACTATAGATTATGGTAGGAAGACTTGAAAGTTACTGCTGGAAATATAGTTTGGTTCTTTGGATATTGTGCAAGTCAGGGGTGGTTAGTTACTGCAAATGTGGCAAGTGTCCCAAATGGAACACAGAAACTAAACTGATATGCAGATAGCAGTCACTACTTATTGGTGGAGTCAAAGATGGGAATGCTGATATAAGTGGAGCAACTGTTAGACCTGTGCTCTGAGAACTGAGGCTTCTTGTCAGGAGGAAAAATTGTTCTGCTGCTCCTGTTGCACTGCATATATGGCTGTGGATGCATAATACATGATTTGTCCTATGGATTGCCCAATCTGAGCAAAACAGTTGGTGCTACCTTCTGCCCCTTCTGACATATGGTGACTGCTTTCTGTATTTTGCACTATACTTTGAAAAATGATGAAGTCTTTCTTGCAGTCTGTCCTCAGCACTGTCCCACCCCTATCAACATGCAATTGTAAGACAACATCTTGTATTCACAACATATCTGGTCTAATCCAATATTTTGGTCTGATTCAGCACTGCATGAAACACATAATATTATTCTGGTTTTGTAGCTAACAGCTACAACTTGTCACTCCTGGATAGGATTCAACTTCTTTTGGACAAGTGGCATAACAGCTTTCTTTTAGACTTTTTCTAATGGAAACACCTTCCAACACCAGCAGTAATTTCTGAAGTGCAAATTTCTGACAGAAAAAGGCACTTCCCTTTGTTTAAATACTTTCCCTCTCTGAAATTGGTTCTTCAGAAATAGTATAACAGCTTTCTTTTACACTTTTTTTCCAATGGAAACACCTTCTGGTGCCAGCAGTGAATGGTATGATAGCTTTTGTTTTACTTTTTCTAATGGAACCACCTTCCAGCACCAGCAGTGAATGGGGGTAAGGACAATACTGCAATGGTGGTCATTAAGTCTCCCTTTCCCCTGGTCTATTTGAGTGCAGGATATAGAAGACTCATCCCCATTTATGTACAAATTTGCAAATTCAATTATAGCAGGTATAAGAGCCATGATAGCATGGTGTCATGTGATGACAGCCTTCATGCCGTTATTTAGTTCAAATCCTACCTGATACGAATACCACACACAACACATACCGTCCTACCAGGGGTGTGGATCATCTTCCAAGATAAAGAAGGCCTAAAAATGATTGAACACTGCAGGTGTAAAGACCGACACATTATATATATATATATATATATATATATATATATATATATATGTATATGTATATATGCATATGAACAGTCGTGTAGAAATTGAATCCGACATAGTACCAGGCCACAACGCATATGAAAATTTCAGAAAAAAGTAGCGCCATCAGCGAGTCTCCATGACTGAAAGGGCCTTTGTTCGTTCCACAATACTGACTGCTTCTGGGAATCGTGGAGTGAACTCGCAGTCAAAGAAAACAGGTCGGCTATAGAGTCACGCTGTGTTAAATAGTACATTGGACGTATGCAGGAATAACTCACACCACGACCCCCATATCAATACTCCGTACAGTGTCTGGCCGACGTTGATCTGAAGGTGTGATACTGACAGCCCAGAGTATGCTTGCTATGTTGATCAACAATGAGTTATTAGCTACATGTCTTCCAGCACAAATTCTAAGATGCAGAGTCAATCCGTTAAATCCAACGCAGGCGTACTTTCGCACCGTCGTCCAAATCCAAAGGTTGTATGGCCCTCGTCCTTAGTATCCGGAATCGAAGGCTTCAGCGAACCGTCTTCGTTTAAGAACCTAGTGGGATTAAAATGCTCTGCATCTTCGCCGTACACATTGCGGTCACGGTTCAGTGCCCTGGAATATGTTAGTATCAAAGGCAAGTGTCTTAAACGGAATATTATCTGACCAAACATTCGCAATAACAACTGAATCTCCTGGAATAAGGTATCCTTTATACCAGTCATCCTACTCAGCATCAGAAATGCTCCAAGCATCATTCACAACACTAACTGCTACTGAACGATGGGGCAGACCTTAGGGACTTCCGTAAGTTCAATTGCAAATTGACATATTGTATGTGGCGACCTACCAATAGGATCCACAGGATGCCATCGTAACGCTTCCTTCACCGTAGCACAGATATATGGAAGTTCGGAAAAGTCCGAGAAGACGGGCATACGGGATCGGCCAACAATCGCATCGAGTTCCTCTTGAGCTCGTTCCTGCACCTCTGGATAGGCCGCCATAGCAGTGACAAACCATGCCATCACCGCAGAAGTCTATAATAGTTGATAAGTGTTCTTTAAGGAAGAAGTAAATGAGTCATTTTGGTTTACAGTTTCAGATCCCGCCGTACTATAAGAGATCAAAATCAGACAAGAGAGACGAAATCTCTGACTTACAACATGGCTGCTGCTAACCAGGCGGATTCCCGATCTGTAAGGCCATATTTGTCTGTACCGTTGATCAGTGACGAGCAGAAACTCGGGCGTTCGTCTCCTTCGGACTTGTTGCAAACGTCAATGAGGTACCAGAAATCGATCATGAACAACACTTGCCAATCTATGCTTAACATCATCATACATGCTTCCGAACAAGATTGAATCTTTTTTGTACCAATCTAAGGCATCCCTTTTCCATTTGGCGATCCAGGTAGGGAGATATCGCATCCAAGGAAAAATCTCGACAAAATGAGCCCCAGGTAAAGCTGCCCGTACCAATCTCTCAACAAAATCATTGAACCGACGGATGGAAGGGTCATCCTCGGATGTAAGAGTCGGAAGATCATAGACTGCTGACATGGTTGAAGATGCAGCAGCTCTGTGCCAGTTTGATTGCGTCAAGAACAGGCAGACACAAAACAACTAGTCTTACCTTCTCAAGTGGCTGTCCCATTTTTGGGGGCTCATGATAAGATCGTAGGTAAGTTGAACTGCTTCAGCTGTTTGCACTGGCAAAAACTTGAGGGATTTCGCCCTATTGAGTTCCTCGTGCGCCGCACGTCTCATCCGACGCCATCTTCAAACATAAAAAAATCGGTGATACAGTCAAAATCCATGAAAAAAGATCAGCTTACGTCTCACCGTATCGAGCGAAAGCAATAAGTAGCCCTCCAGAGAGCATGTCATTAGCGACCTGATGTAAACCGTAGTCAAAACACTGATCTCCTGGAAGTGTCTTGTTCCAAACGTACAATGTTGGTAGGACGATCAGAGTAATTTGCAGCTCTTCTATCAAGTAAGTCTGCTGCGACTTCGTGTGTGTTGAGCACCACGGTGTGTTGACCTGCAATGTCCAAATAAAATATTGGTCCTAGGTGAACATGTTCTCATCAAGAGCAGTAACATTACACCAAAGATTGTATTCATACCATATTGATCTTTCCACGCCGTGAGGGGTACCCACAA
This sequence comes from Termitomyces sp. T108, assembly GCA_017657275.1. Lineage (NCBI taxonomy): Eukaryota > Fungi > Basidiomycota > Agaricomycetes > Agaricales > Lyophyllaceae > Termitomyces > Termitomyces sp. T108. The sequence goes on from JAGGAU010000209.1 coordinate 12,065, forward strand.
GTCATGGGTAAGTTGGAAAAGATTGCCAAAACCTGGCAAGCCAGTTGGCCCGGGTGGATATAATGCTCTGCGGCGGCGGCGATTGAGATACTTTGCAATAATCAAGGCCCCAATCGACAAGGAAAGCGTGAGCAATTTCACGCCCATAGTAATTGGTAATCACTGTATGACACTCAGTAAATCAATAGCACCTGGCAAGGCTGCACTGTGCTAGTTATGGCCCGGACCTAGAACATACCTGCTACAGTGGGCGAAACTTGAAGAAATAGCTGGCTGAAAGCACTGACTCGAAACAGAATCAGCGGGAATAAAATACGACGTCTCCCATCTTTATCTTCCGAGTCCTATATAGATACTGCATATGGTCTAAATTACATCGAAAATCTGATCATCTCACCTGACCATCAGAACAACACAGGCTGATTAGCGTGGTCAGGCACCCTCCGCTTAATATGGTTAACAAATTCTTAGCCCCTGCCACTAGCATTATCAATGAGTGATTACGCAGTTAGATACCTTTCGGTATGGTTCCCAGCTACCGTCCCCGTGCCCCGACGCTTGTCAGCTTCAACGCCTTCCCACGCCTACCGCCCGTCAGCCAAACAACCTCTACCCGACGATCAACACCTTTCCCACAACTCCTAATTCTTCGGCATACCCCGCCCATCCTCCACACAACGATCAAACACTTTCCCGCGCCTCCCCACGCCTGCCACCCGTCAGCCAAACAATATCATACACTGCTGGCAGCTGAACGTCTGGAAACCTGTCACCCAGTTTCCAAATGAATTTTCTCTGGAAAATATGTAAGCAGTACCCTCTTGGATAAAATTAGGAAATTAAATTCGTATTTCCCAACTATTTCCAAAGTAAGAATGATGACTTTTTTTGAGCCTTTTTCTGTAAGAAACATGATGGAAAACATGTCGAAGGATAGGCCAACTGACCTCATTCCATGATATATGGATCGTCATCAGTTACGTAGGTTGTTTATATGTATCACACTCTCGTCATTGTGAAAGTTACATTATTCATCTTGTCTCACAAATTGAGAAAAGGGGTATATAGTGACCTAGTTTCCTGGAGTTCGAGTCATCTCTTAACTTGCTAACTCCAGGTATGATTATCTACCTTCGTCCAAACTTACATACTAAATGAATACATCCCTTGACTTGCAAACTCCAGATTCCATTATATTTCATGCTTGTCTAATACAAGGATAAACTCTGCACAATGCTTTGTCAGGTTATGGGCCCCAGTATCAGCAAAACTACTTTTGATACCTTGCAGTTCACAAAGTTCAATGGTACCAACTATCATGTCTGGTCAGGCAATATTCAAGCTGCTCTCTAAGCCAAGGCTTTATGGGGTGTAGTATCTAGTCATGAATTATGCCCACCCAAACCTCCCAGTGAGTACTCCAATCTGATGACCACTACTTGTCCATCTCAGGACATACTATTTGTCACTGTTTAGAAAGAGGGTCAAGGATTGCTTGAGGTTTTACAATCCAAGGGATACTTGGCTTGGGAACAGGCTTGTAACAAGTACAAACATTGACTAAACAAAGACAATGCTGCTATGGGTCTAATACACAACACTGATGATGCCCAACAAGGTGCTAGGTCCTGTCAGAGTGAACTATAGCCTAGCACAATTATATGCAAATACATTGGGTGTGCTAAGTGATGAGGCAGAGTCTTGGCAGGGTCCCAGAAACATATGTAAGTGAAGTGAAAGCAGTTGAAGTTTTAAAAGAAAAGATGCTTAGCACAGCTAAGCACTAGTAACTAGGCTGTAAGTGCCTAGATCAAGTTTGCATAGAGATTCTTGATTAGTCCTGTAGATGGACTAGCATAAAGATGCACCTGTAATTGGTGCCTAGTGTGCCATATAAGAGAGAGATAAGAAAACAACTCTAGTCACTAAGAGTACTTGTGAAACTGTGTTACTGAGAGGTCGAAAATGGGCTGTAAACTCTGGCAATTGTCTGCTGTAAGTAGTAGCTATGTATGGTTCTTATAGTGTAAGGTAAGAAATCATGTAAATGTCACTAAAATATGTTGACAATGTAAATAAAAATTATATCCTAAAAGGTAATAATGCACATGTCAAGTCAGCTAAGCAGTAGGATCAGTAACTGAGCATAAAATAATGAGCTATCTGTCACTTGTCAATTAATCTGTCAGTCAGCTGGTACTCCATTCTTTTATTAGCAAAGTCTCCCTGTTTGACTTGTTGTAAAATGTCTTTAAGGACAGTTGGTAAGCATAAAGAAGTGTTGGTAGGCATTAAGAAGCATTGGTAAGCACTAAGGAGCATTGGTAAGCACTAAGGAATGTTAAAGGTCAGGAAGTGCTGATATGGGCTAGATAGGGCTGAGTACAGGAATTATAAAAGACCCTGAAATTTTTGCTTAACATGACTGGTCAATAATGGTAGTGGTAGCGCTACTAGTAGAAATGAGCCTGGCAGCAGTACCAGTAACCATCTGACAGAAGAGGGTGGGAATGAATATGGGTCAAGTAGCTCTGATCTTTGGCAGATGTGTCTCATGCCACAGATGCCCACAGACTGGTGGGAGTGAAGTGGTGTTGATGGGTAATCTTAGACCCAACAACAGTGAAGTAACATGGAGCAGAGCAGCCAAGTACTCAAAAGTGAGATAGTTTAGGGTGGGTGGCCACTGCTGGCTACCACTAATACTATAAATACTGCACCATATCATGGAAATAGAAAAGGAGAAACTTCTCCAATAGTAAAGATCTAAGTCTCCAGCATACCAAGCTAGGTTTCTCTGGTAGTGTCAAGCTTCATCATTCAGTCTCTGTCTGCATCACCTTCTTTCTACTACCATTACTGCTAGCATGTCAAACTTCCAACATAATTGTCTTTTTTCTGATGGTAACATTTCAAGTTCTTTTGTATTATACTAACTGTCACACCTATTGCATAATTGCTTGCTGATTCTTGAGTACTGGACCCAAGTACCAATTGTGCAAATAAAGTATTAGTGACGCTATCAGCGCTAAGAAGTGTTGAAAAGTGCTAAAGAGCATTGAAAAGTGCTAAAGAATATTAGGAAACACTAAGGAGTGTTGGAAAGGGCTAAGAAGCATCAGAAAGTGCTAAGAAGCACTAAGGAGTGTTGGGAAGTGCTAAGGAGCATCAGTAAGCACTAAGGATCATTGTGAAGCACTAAGAAACATTTGTAAGCACTAAGAAATAGTGGTAATTACTAAGGAAGTGCACTAAAACTGCAACTTTCTATGCTGAGCCTGTGTGAAGTCTCATTGACATGATTGAATATATGCAGCCTGATGCCATTATTGGTTTTATGAGCTCAGTAAAAGTCTGGGAACACCTCCATCTAAACTTTGTCAAGCAACAAAGTGGAGTGAACATTTATTATTACAATTGCTATCAACAGCTATATACAAAGAAATGGGATGAATATGCCTCTATGTCAGATTACATAGGTTTATACCTCAACATTCAGTGCTAATTTCTAGAAGCTGATTATAAAGTGGACAACATTACTATCATCAATGTGATTCTTCTTTCTCACCAACCTGGGAAGTAGTCAAACAAAGTTTGTTTGATTGAAGGACCATGCTCACTCTGGGAAATGTTATAACGGAATTATTATTGGTCCATGAGTGAATCATACATGAAGTCAATTCCTTGTCAAAAACATTGGCTTTCATGTCCAAAACAGATGGTAATACCAGTGGGAGCAAGGACAACACAAAAAAGAAAAAAAACAAGCATGAATCAAAGCCTGAGGATATATGTCACAACTGTGGAAAAAGAGGGCATTGGAGTTCCAAGTGCCGCAAGCCCAAGAAACCTAAAAATGTCAGTAATGCAAATATTACAATCAGTAAATCCAGAAGTTAGCCTTACAAAGTTAGAAAAGTGCTCCTGGTGACTAACAATGGTATGCCGTCTGGTTTACTTCTTGATCACACTGCATCTACACACATGATGGCCAATCAATCATACTTCACTCAATATCAAAAAGTCCATGATCAATACATCTCAGTTTGTGGACTTGATAGACTATCTGTGGCTGAGATCAGTATTATTCAAATCAGAACCAATGTACTCAATGGAATACTTGATGTGCTTTTACACAATGTTCTATATATCCTGAATCTTGCAGCCAACCTTGTTAGCTTAGATACTCTTCAGCAAGCTGGTACAACCATTAAAAGGCTTACTTATGGAATTAGTCATGCTTGAGATGGAATTTGCTTGGGATGGAATGAATTTCTTGCACACCAATTGTCAGTGAACTTCCATTTTGGGTTGGTTTCTGTTTTGGGACCTCCAGAATGATTCTGGAGTGGTCCAGAGTTTTTGAACTTCTATTCTTAGATGACCAGAGCAGTCTGGGGACTCCAGACCTCATCCAGGGTTAGGGTTTAGGTGCAGTCATGCTGTATAGTATGTTCTCATGCCTCTGTACCCATGCCTAATGTGCCATGCCCTGGCAGAGGAGTCCTTAGACTTGTTTTCTTTGGATTTGTCACGATCCGCCACCACCGCCGGTACATCGCCCACCACCGCCGGTATCCAGCCCTGGCCCCAGTACCCTCAACCTCACCAGGTCAGCCCCATAAACCCCGGGCCCGGACCGGTCCCCTCCAGCGGCCATCAACACCCATCACTGCCCATGTACGCCACATCAGCGCCGACCTTGGCAAACCCCAGACGCCCACGCCACCATCAGCGCTTGCCCAGCAATCCCCGGCCCATCACCAGCAGACCCTGCCACCCTCTCTTCCAAATCGGGCAACCATCATGACATGCATCACCCCCCCTGAACCCCATGCCCATGATTCCTCTTTGGTTGACTCCTTGCCTCCACACACCGTCCATGCCTCCCATGCTCCCAAAGCAAGACCTCTCCTTTGTGAGTTTCCTTTACGCCACTGACATCCGCAGCACCCTTGCACGGTCCCGGGGCTTTAGCAAGATCCCCAGTACGCCTTGCATGAACCCTGGGCTCCAGCAAGGATCCCTGCCCCACAACTCGCCACGGAGCCCGGGCCTGAGCCCCAGAGTATGCCCACCCCCTAGTATATAAACCGTAGTGTAGTATCTGGTACTTTAGTGTTGATATTGCCCATCCCAGTCTCTAGTTTGCTCAGCTACCGTTCTATTCTATTTCTCTTACCACATCTCTGTTTTTTCCGCATCTCCTACTTGCCTCGACTCGTTTCTTCCTCATCTTATCACTTGCCTCATCTTGTCTCAATCTATCTGTTTTCCATCTCCGGTCTCCTTCTCTCTCTAAGTTCCTCTTCCTTCTCTCACTCTCTAAGTTTCTCTCCGTCTTCTCCCACTTTCTTCTCCGTCTCGCCTCTCATCTATTCTCTCCTCAAGTCTCAGCTCTTTCGCCCTTCCCCGCCTTTCTCCAGCCCCAGGACTTAGCAAGCCCCACGCCTGAGCCCCGGCCCTCTGCACACTCGCGTCCGGGACTTACACCAAGCCCCAGAACTCGTCCCCGGACCCTGGAGTTTCCCCTGCAGTCTCCTAGACCATCCTCGACCCCTCTATCATCACCCTCGTCCCCTCAGTCCTGGTCTGTACCACCGCGCCCACCCTTCGGTTGTGCATGTAGACTTTGTGCATGCCAAGTAAGGATTCGCCCAGTGGTCTGAGCCCCCATGGTCAGCAGAACCTGACAGGATTCTCCTCTGCCAGGTATTTAGCTACATTTTCTATTGTATTGTACCATTCTAATACACTTTGTATTTCCCTCTACCAGTTGCAAGCCTTAGCTGCAACCTCCAAAGGTCACATTCACAGCAGAACAAGTCTCCTAATTCTAGCTTGCCAATTCTCTAGATTCCTATTGTTGCCTCCCCACCAGACTCAAGCCTCCCTGTTTCTATGTCTCAGCCAGCCCCTCCAGATCCTCTCTCAAATACTCCAGTCCCACAGGACAATGCCTGGAGTTGCTTGCTCCGACTAGAAGCACAGGTGCAACCCACTCAGACCTCTCTATCCCTCCACACCTCTAAACTTTCCACCCTTGATCAAACCACTAAAATCATCTCCAACTCCCTCCAGGCACTTCTTGAGCACCTCTTCACAGCCCCTGCTGCCTCCTCTCCTTCTCCAACACCAGTCTCACACTTCTCTGCCATGAGACTAGCCCCTCTGGCACAGGGGCATACCAACATTCTCTGCCCAGCACTTCTGAATGCATACAATGAGGACCATGCATCCAGGGAGTGTTTTCTCCAGTCCTGCATCACCTACATCCAGCTCTGCAGTGATGACTTCCTTTTTGATCTTTCTGATGAGGTGAAGATTGCATGGGTCCTATCCTACATAAAGTTCTGGATGAGCAGCAACCTATGCAATGAGAGTCTTCTGGTGCTCTGGAGGAGTTGCAGGGTTCAGCAACTGGGCTAAATTTGAACAAGAGCTCCCAGATGAGTTCTTCCTCCAAACTCCTGCCAAGACTGCAGCACTGGCCCTATAAGAGAAGGACCAGTATGGGCAAGGCAAAAGGTCCCTGGATGAGCACATAAACTTGTTCCAAGTGCTTGTTGAGCAGGCCAACTACTCCAATGGCTTGCAGCTCTGCTTCACCTTCTGGAAAGGGCTGCAGCCCACCTTGATGGATTGAATTGACAACTTGGCAGAAGCAAGGCCAGCTGACAATCAAGTGGACTCCTGGTACCAGGTGGCTTGGAACTAGTGGCAGCTGATGGAGCTTAAGCACAACCTCTGCCAAGCAGTGGTCCCCACCTCTGCCAGTTGTTCCATGTTTCTGGCTCTACACTCCCAAATGCTCCCTGAGACAGATTCCCTCCCAGTAGGCCCCCCAGCATGCCCTGTGCTACCTTTCAGGGTCTCTATAGATGTTGATGCCTCCCACCAATAAGCTGCTCTCCTGCTCCTGTGCAACGTTGTGGCACCTTCAGCCACTTTGCCTGGAGATGCCCTCTGGGCCTGGAGGCCCGCTACTTCACCCTAGAGGAATATGAGAAGCTCCTCCTGCAACTTCTGGCTACTCAAGACTGCACCAGTGTTCCCTCACCCAATGCAGCTACCCTAAACAACTCTGATGGAAAAGCACCTGGCAACTCAGTATATAGATGCTAAAGAAGGGTTTTTAAAGAAGCAGCAGGTGAATAGTACACCCCTGCTGCCTAATGCTAATTGATTTGCTTAGTTGTCAGTAAAAGAGACCAATACAGCTTCTGATGACTCTCTTGCACCACCTACTGTAAGCACTCCCTCTGATGTACCCAAAACCTCTGCTAGAAAGAGACCCCAACTCTCTGCCTAGGAGTGCTGCCACCCATGTTGCTATGTAGTAGCCTCAACCCCATCCACCAACTCACTCCAGCTCAATGTCAAAGTGGAGACAACAGACATCTAGCAAGTCTAGAGCATTGTTGCCCTCCTGGACTCTGGAATGACTGGACTCTTTATAGATGCCAACTATGTAGAGTGCCATCAGCTCACCATCAGACCTCTCCTCTCCCCAATTCCAGTGTACAACATTGATGGCACCCTGAACAAAGCTGGGTCTATCTATGCAGTAGTGGACCTTGTCCTCTGTTACCAGTCCCATGTAGAGCAAGCCATCTTTGCAGTTACTAGCCTAGAGAAGCAGGACATAATCCTTGGCTTCATTTGGCTCCAGGGTCACAATCTGGAGATTGACTGGACCAAGGAAGATGTCAGGTTCCACTGACTACAGGAGCTCAGACTACTGGGCAAATCCTTACTTGGTGAACATGAAGTCTATGTGCACAACCAGAGTCATGGGGTATGGCATACAAACCAGGAGTTTAGGGAAGGGAATGAGTATGGAGGGACCAAGACTAGTCCAGGAGGCTAGCAAGGGAGCTCCAGGGGTCAAGAATGAGCTCCAGGGCTGAAGACAGGTCCCAGGGAGTGAATGCTGGCAGGCCAGGAGTCAGACATGGGACTCATCAAGTCCCAGGGCTGAAGTCAAATAGAAAAGGGTGGGGATGCAACCAACAGGAATTGGAGACTTAGAGAGGAGAGAAAGGCAGAGAAAGAGAGAGAGAGAGAAAGGAAGAGACTTAGAGAGGAAGACCAGAAGAGGAAACCAAGATAGATTGAATTGAGAATGAGACAAGTAATAGGAGAGTAGAGAATAAGATGAGTCAAGTACAAGACAAATGAGGAATAGAGATGAAATGGGTGAGATCAATGAAAATAGTTAGGAGTACAAGAGCTGGACTAGAAACTAGAAAAGATAGGCAATATCAACACTACCATACTGGAGAATATGCTACGACTTATATACAGGGAGGATAAGTAGGCTCCAGGCACCAGGCCCAGGCTCCAGGGTGCGTTGCGGTGCAGAAGTTCTTGCTAGAGCCCAGAGTTCATGCAAGGAGTCATGCAATGGTGCTGGGACTCCTGCTGAAGCCCAGGGATTGTGCAAGGGTGCTGCAGGCATTAAGGTTTTGGGAGCATGGAGGCATGGAATGGGTGAGGAGGTGAGGACTTGACCAAGAAGAGGATGCGGGGCACAGGACTCAGGCCAGAGTGATGCATTGATATGTGATGCATAGTGGTTGCTTTTCAGAGTTAGGAGGGTGCCAGGAATTGCCAGGATTGGCACTGATGGTGGTGTTGATAGGTGGTGATGGGCCAGGGATTGCCAGGATCAGCGCTGATGGTGGCATAGGCAGCCAGAAATTGCTGGGGCCAGTGCTAATAGTGGCATGGGCAGCTAGGGATTGCTAGAGCTGGTGCTGATGTGGCATGAGCAACAGTGATGAGTACTGATAGTTGCTGTACTGATGGCCACTGATGGTGCTGATAGTGTCAGGGATGGCTGGTCTTGGTAGCGGTCTGGGCCTGGAGCTTTGTGGAGCTGGCCTGGTGAAGTTGGGAGTACTGGGGCCAGGGCTAGATACCAGTGGTGGTTGGCAAACTACCAGCCGTGGTGGCAGATCATGACAGAAGAGGTAAGAATGAGCTGATGCCCCCAATGCTGCACTACCTGTGCAGAGGAATCAAAGAAGAAGCAGTGCACCACTAAGAAGGAACATGCCGCTATCCAGGCATGTTGAGTGAGACACCTCCCCTTTACAGACTTGAACTTGCTGGACCTCCTGCCTCTGGCATTCCCTCATAGAGAAGCCCTCTATGAGGACACCAAGCATGATGGAGGGAACTGTCAGGGGACTCCTCATTCCCTTCCTTTTTCACTCTTTATTCCTTCATTCTCCTTTCATTCATTTCCTTATTTCTTCTGTCATTCTTTTACTTTACTGCTTCTA
>JAGGAU010000210.1:0-21254 GCA_017657275.1 Termitomyces sp. T108
GTGGAATGTGCACATATATTCATCTTGATGGTCAATAACAGACAATTTATTGGACATGAGCTTTGTATCTGCCTCCAAAAGTGATGATGAACAGGAGGGAATGAGAGGATTTAGTCAACAGAATTCAGATGGTGACAAAATTGAGACAGATGTGAGTGTATTAGTTTCTGATGTGGCCCTTCTATTAACATTGCTTGCAGATATTATCCTCTAGACTTGCAAAAATCTGGCCCAAGTCATTTAGTCGACAATTTTGTATAGAAGGCCTTATTGACAGCATTGTCCAACTCAAGAAGCAAAGTTTTGCTCAACATGAGGATGAATCACTGCATTGCCTATTATTAGGGTATTATCTGACTACAGTGGCAACCTTGGTATGTACCAAGCTTGGGAGCAATGCAAAAGGCTCATAATTGCTTTTAAAAGACTCTATAAAATACATAGAAGAATAAAGTTAGCATCATGGAAGTGTCAAAGGAAATCAATGTGGAAAATAATATCAATAATTGCTTTTTGAAAGATGAGATAGTAGGATCTGTCCTTTTATGCATATTGTTTGTCTGCTCATTCACAGTTTTTACACAAAAACCCACATGGGGAAAATCTTATCTCTTTTATCTGCCATGTGATGTGCACCATACACACTCTTAAATTTCAGTTTGCCTGGAACAATATGTCACAAAGAGATAGGTCAAAGTATCTTGACAAAGCCTTTGAATATTTTTGTGATGACAAAATCTGTTATATGTGGCTTTGTACTCCTCAATCAGAGCAGGAAGCTCAGTGGAAGAAAATGTGCAAGGCTTTTAGTAAAGCGTACCAGAAGAAGAAGATGATGACCAGAAACTACATACTACATTTGTATGAAAAGGTACCATTTTCCACTTTTGTCTTTGTTATTAACCAATCTTTCTCTCAAGTTTGGAGCTGGAGTTCTACTAGATGTAATTTGAACAGTTTCAAATGACTTTAAGACTGAAAGATTGACATTGTTTGAGCCAATGCTCAGCCAGATTCTTCAGCAGCTGGAATTGAAGATTGACCAGGATGGGACATATGAATCTCTTCAGAATATTTGCAAATCTTTTGCACCAATTCATTGATTTTGTTAGAGCAGCTTTTCGACATCATGGACTTGGAAACACTTTGAGAGTATATTGGAGGATTCTTGGAGGAATTTCAACCAGTGGGCATTGGTGAGGTTTTGCATTTGCAGTCTGATTAAAACAAGATAAGTTTTATGAGAAATGAGGTTAGTCTACTTCCATAAGTGACACTAGTGGTAGTGTTCTGTAATGTTTGTAGAATGCAAGTACAAATTGAGCTAGACATGGTATTTTTTCAATATTGCAATGGAGCTGTGATAGCCATTGACAAAATGTCAATGGAACCAGCCATTGATCACAGTTGTGCTTGCCAACCTCTTTTGTATGTGATGTGCCTCAGGTTGAATCATGAGAATTGTCACTATAATGGTGAAAATTATGTGAGGTATAGTCATATGATGAATATATTTTAACATATCTATGGCGGTGTTGGCAGGGAATGATGTGTGATTGAAGGGCCCATAGAAAGGAATCTAGCAAAAATAGCACATTGGCCACACAGAAAACCATTCAAAATGTAGTTGTTTCATTCAATTTGCCCATATAGTATAATAGGAATGCCAAAGATGATCTTGATGAGTTGTTGGGGATAATTCCAGCCCATGAACTCAGCAATATACACATCCAACAGCAACAACTTGATCTATTGCTTGTTTAAAAATTTTCAATTCATCTTCAGCCCTGTTTATTTTTATTTCCATTTAGTTTCACAGTTAAAGGTTAAAGAAGAGGTGCCTCCAAGGTTTGCCACACTGACGCCACAGTTGGTTGAGTAGCTTGGTCTTAATCAATGGGTGGTTGAAATAGTTGATGATGATTGGGCTGCTTTGGTCCTGAAAGACCAGCAATGACAGCGCTCTATTTGTGAAAAGACAGTGGGTTTTTTTGAACAGTGGAATGACTAAACTTTGTTCTGGTCATAGTACAGAGGTTACTTGTGAAATTCTGGAAATAAATTTGAGAGAGTATTGTGAGCCCTGCATTTCATCACTAAACAAGGAAATCAAACCTTGTCTAGTTTTTTACAATTGTCACAGAGCTAGGCTCTATGTAGTGATGCTTATGAGTAGGCAACACCATCAACTGCATGGAGCTCTAGTTGTTTGCAAACTGATGTTAAGAAATTATTTATATCAATGGCCTCAATGTAGTTAACTTGATCAGCTGAAAAATTAGTTGGAACAAGCTTAATATAGAAGATGTAAAAGTAACAGGGTGATTCATTGCAGCTCCCACAGCCAAACTCTTGTACAAAATTAACCAGGCTATAAACAGCATAGTGTATAAAATACTTCACAGTTGAAAAGTCAATCCCCTGACCAAAGCCCATGGTCACAACCGTCCATCTTTCCTTTCAAACCAAGAGTCCTGAGCTGCTTTTTTTTGTTCAGCATTTTGGTTTTTGTCAGGGTTCATCTTGCTGAAATATTGAGATAATTGGAGAATATTAGCCAATGCATTGACCTGATTGATGGTTTTGCAATAGATTAGCCCACACTCATTTGGTTGAAGGGTTATGCTTTGAACAAGTTGCTGGATTCTGTTCTTTGCCTCAGCTTAAGTCTTGACTGTTATAACATTGTAGAAGATGTTGTTTTTAAATGCAGAACATTTAATCTTGTCAAGTAGACTGCAATCTATGCTCATTTAGTCACACAACTGTTTTACTGAACAAGGAAGAACAGTAGTGGATGAAAAAGTAATTGGTTTATAAAGAGCTGTGAGATTTTGCAACTCAGAAAATTCAATTGAAATCCTGAGGTGTAGAGCTGGTGGGCTTCATCAATGAAAATACATTTGAGTCGATAGTTCATGGCATATAATTATTGACAGAATTTATCAGTAGAAGCAAGATGGATGGAAACAAATACAATCCAATAAACAATACCATCACATTGAGGATAAATCCCTCTTAGAATAGTAGTGGCTGTGAGTCATCATGCCATCTCATGAATTAGAGCTATGAGGAGAACAACCACAAAAAAGAGATCCTGTAGATGTAGGCCAGGCAGCAGTGAGAAATTCCAAGGTCTTGCCACTACCAGTAGGAAGTATAGCAAGGACATGATTGTTTTTGAGACATGACTGGACCAGTTTAGCCTGTTCTGGGCAAGTCCAAGCAAAATCTCACCTGTTTTGAATAGGTAAGATACTAACAAGACTTGAGAGAAGGTGAGGATGGACAACAATAATATTTTTCTTGGGCTGTGGTTGGGCAAAATTTCCAGAACCAGTGATCTTTATATAGTGAATGTGCAATTTTTCTCATGGATTTTCCTATGCATTTCTCAATCTTTGCTTCAATATTTTTTTATTGATTGATATGGCCCTCTGAGAATATGCCTTTCCTGTTATTGTTTTTAAAATTAAAACATAAATTTAAAACTTGAGGGAGGAATGATGGCACACAAGTTGTAAAGTTTGAATCTTATAGACTAGAGATGGATGGACCTGACAAGGGTTACATGCAATTGGAAACACACTCTCTGGTCCAACATAATAGTAGAATGTGAAAATCCAGGAAGTGTGTTGTTTATTTGTAGTCCATAGTGCTTCTCTCCAGTTGCATGACTATGATTGAACGCTTCATGAATGGCTTGAAGGTTATTATCTTCAGCATCTGGTTTAGTTAGTGACCTGCTGCCAAGATGTATCATTATTGAACACATTATTTGGTGCCAATCACAGATACCATAAGCTTTGTACAGAATGTCAAGTGAAAAGAACCAGAAAGCTTCAGAAAATTTTTCCATCTGCATGATACATCTATTCTGGACAAAAACATGAGTTATGTACTTTTCAGTGGACTCGAGCAGTTGATACATGGATGCCAGGTTTGTGGCACATTGATAAATAGCCCCAATGAGAAACAAGAGAAGTTGAGTTACTTGGTAACTTGAAGAATGAGCAACCATGTAGGTGAAACCATGAATATTGCAATTTTTATTGTACAACATTATAAAGGTTAATATATTGTTGATGATGAAGAGATTGTGGAGGCTATAAATTTAGTTGAGAAGAAAGAGTAGACAAGTGGTTGGTTTTATCAGAGCATGGTTGAAAAGACCCATTGACATACTGGAAAAGTGCTGAATCCTTTGATAGATGATGAAGGAGTCACATTTTATACTTATTCCAGTTGTTAGATGTGATGGAAAAGAGTGAAAACATGTTGGTATCATTCAATAGATCATCTGTATACCAGTCTTTTATTTGATCAACACTAGAATGGAGGCAAGTGTCAATATAATTTAGGATATCCTGATATGAACAGCCTTGACAGAGTCCACTTGCTATATATATATCTGGTTTGAGTACAAAAATAAATCTGACACAAGTGAGTTGAATTCTACTTTGGATTATTTGAATGAACCAGGTGGCATGTCAGCACATTTAGATCAGGGAGCGCTCATGCTATCTGAATATAATAATTCTTGACAAATTCTAGAATTCTAAAAAAGTGAGGCTCTGCATCTAGTTTAGGAGAATTGGTCATTCAGCACAAAAAGGCAATATTGTTATCTTTTAACATTATATCCCAGTTTGTGTAAGAGAAAATGACATGGCATGCATAAGGATTATGTGCAAAACTATATGTCTTGGAAGGTTTACTGAGGCCAATTTGGCGATTATGTTGAAGGATTTGTGCAAGAGCATCAACATTTGTTTAGGGCATGTATGTCACTTTATGGAATTTTCTTTCATTTTTGTAGGTACTGAGGAGCTGGCAAAGGACCTCTTTTATGGATCAATTTTCAACAGTGTAATTTGGATGGTGTTCATTTAAATGCTGGAAAACTTTTGAAAGAACACAATTTGATTGTATATTGGAGTCTGAGTGTAGATTCAAGGAAGTTTCAGCACTAGTTGGAAAGCTTCTGTCTAACTTCATTGCTCTTTTGAGCCACTCTGACTAGTGGGTTTCTTGCTCTACAGAGAGCTTCTAGATCAGTGATTCCTGACAATCCTCAGTTTGAATTGATGATGCCTGGATTTTTGTCAGAGAACCTGCAGGAATATGCTTGTATACTCATCTCAGATACACTCCATGTCTATCCACAATTTTACCATGCTTCTCTCTCACAAGTTTGCTCATTAAATGAGGTTATTTTGCTGCATGGCAAGTAATCACTTGTTGACAAAGCATAATTTCAAACTCACCTTCATCACTGTAGATTTCTCTATTCTAAACATAAGCAGAGTGAAGAGAGGCACAGGCAAGAACCTCCTTAAAACCCTCTCCTCAGAACATCTGCACTTCCTCAGAGCCCTTGACTTGCTTGCTGCTGTCAATGCATTCTTGAATTTCTTATGCTCCAGTAAACAGGCTGTATAATTACTGGTGCAAGGCCATGCCTACTGTAATCTATTGAACATGTACCCCACCTCTAAGATGCGCTAGAGTTTTATATTCATCTTTTGATGTGCAACAATGCCTCAGCAGACTTAGCAGACCTTTGCTAGCTTGCTTGATTAAAAAACTGCTGACAGTAAGTCTACTTTATTGACTTGGCTTTGCAACATTCTAATTAGCAGATTTACAATGTATCTTTGGTAGCAGTGCAGTTAATTCTCCTTTGGAAATGAAAGAAGCTTTCTAACCTTAACTTAAGCAAAATTGAGACTTGTAAGTTTTTCAAAGTACATCTTGCTGAATGCTGGCTAGAAGGCATATTCAATGATGCATTGACTGATGGTATCATGAAATTGCTAGCCTTCCTTAGTGATTTTTAGAGTTAGTGTTTTTGATAGGATGAGTGTTTTAAAATTTTAATTTGAAAATTTTAAGAGTATGATTTACTTTTTTGGATTTCTGGATTTATGTCAGATTGACACATTTGCACATTTGCATATTATTGTGGCACAGCTTATTTTTGCTGGCATTGCTAGTTGTATAATAAGAGTAGTTTTTCCTGGAATAACATTGTTAAATGTAGTGTGCTTTGGGGCAAGTCATCAAAGCAGGTGACATTGGTGCTGGCTGCTTGACTACATTTGCTTTAAGAGAAAAACTGGTTTTTTTTTTGTTTGGCTAAAAGATGAATGTTAAAGAGCATGATGCTCTACAAAAGAATATTTTGTCATGTGTCATTGGTTTGTTATATATTACAGAAATTTTTTGTTTGTAAGTAGCAGTATTGTAAACAGCCTGTTATAAGCAAAGCTTTTTGACATCTCAAAGGTTATGCAATCATCATCCTCTTTGTAACATTCTACTAATGTGCATATATTCAAAAATTATGCAAGCATATCTAGTAAAGTCCTGTTACATTCCTAGTTATATTTGAACTCATAAACTTGTTGTTTCTCATCAAACAATAATTGCTTTTTTAGAATTTTACATGTTCAATTTTAGCTTAGCAGACTTGTCATGGACTTGTGATAAATTCATGTCATAAACTCATTGAACTTGTTGGACTTATCATGAACTTGTTGAACTCATCATGGCAAATTGTCATGCTTCTGAATATATGATCAACAATATTTATCAAGATTGTTTAAACATTCTTCAGTTCTACCTCACCTTCTACCACAATCTCACTGATATAATGAATGCATGCATCCAGGGGGCTCTGTCAAATTTGTGTATTATCTTTGCATTGATGGTACTCCTACAATTTAACTGGTACAGTGCCATGGGCATAAAAGCATGGTCTATGAATATGTTGTACAATTGGTGATATATGACACTTTTCTATCATGACTTCTTTGTTCAAGTGGAGTGCACTTTGCCTGCAAATTTTCACACAAATTATTTACTTGTTACTTGGCAAGATTATTGCTTACAAATAATTACTGTACAATTGCACTAGTCTTTGCATAAGTGCAACTTCAGGCTCTTTTCCTCCCATTCAAAGATTATAATGTCTATTTTGATTGAGATCTAAGGTCCCCCAAGTTCTTTACCCTTACTTACAACCCCTGGATTTACCCTAAATCACTCTTATGAATGTCTGAGCTTTGGCATAACATTATGAATTCTAATTCTTCAAACACCCCCTTGCACTGTTGTATTTAAGGCAACTACTTCTTCAAACACCTCTTTCACATCAACCACCATCTTGGACAAGTAAGTAGTTCTGTTTCATTATATATATATATAATATGTACATGAATTTTATGACCTGTCATGCACTTTTACTGGCATGCATTCTATTTGCCATGAGTGGCACAAGTTCATATGCCAGTGGCACAGGATGCAGCAATATTCCAAAGACAGAATAGTAAATAATACAATTGGATCAATGCCATTCCCACAGGAAATTCCACAGTCCAGCCCTCTCAATATTTTTCTGCTGACAAAATCCTGGTAGTTCACACTCTGCCCATGTTTAAGATTACTTTGCAAATTCTGTATTTCATTCCATTACATTCTACATATAAATATGCTCCTGCCTATATAGTCCCTGTGGCTCACTTTAGTTCTTGCCCTCCTCACCTTCAGGAGTAGGCTCACAAAGATTCAAAACTTCTCAGCATCCAAGAAATTACATTTCTCCTCCTTAACTCATACAAAGTTTTTGAGTTCCACTATTCATTTCTCTCTTCTTTACACTCATTACACTGACTACAAAATCTGAATTGACAATTATTGCAGCCATGTAAAACTTGAGACACATGCCATCCACTCATGACCTGGGATGGCTGATTGCTGACATAATATATACTCTAGACTTGATGTCATTGGTGCTAGTGAGCAGTGTCTATGCCTGGCCCATGATACAGAAATGAGTATTAATTGAATAGAATGTATGTTAGACAGCGCCCATCTAGTGTGTTGCTAACAAATGTAATTTATCTGGTCTCCCTTCCTTGTTTGAATGTGTGAATAAAAATGGGACAATGCAATTCACAAAAAGTAAACAAATGAAAAATAAGTGGGTTAACTGAAACTGAAGAATGGGAGAAATAAATACAATGAAATGAAAGTAAGGCATAATTAATGCCACCCTGATGAGTTCTACATCACTGATGACAAGGAAGCATGAGGGGGTCAGGAGGAGCATGGGTTGAATGTATACAGTTTGCTGGGATTAGGAGATAGAATAAAGATATGAGTTTGTAATTACTATCTATCTAGTGTAGAAGAAGGGAGAGGCAGGCTGATGAAACAAAGACAAGTCAGGAGATATGCATGTAAAATGAAGTCAAGACCAGTTGTCATGATCCACTCCTGAAGCTTGCCCACCACTCCAAGAACAACACCATCAACACCCCCTACTTCCTCAGAACAACACCAACTGCCTCCACTGCCCATCACAATGCCATGACAGCCACCATGGTGACACCTGTCACTCCTGGGTTTGCTGCCCCCTTGACCCTGACATCCAGCAATCACCATGACCCTGGAACCTCCCACATCAACCTGGAACTTCCCATGGCACAGGCTGCCCTCAGACAGATCATCTTAGCATCCTTAGCAATTAGTTCCATCACCCAGTGATCACTCCAGAGTCCACTCCACAGAGTATTTAAGGCATAAGTAGACAATTTGTACAGTTAGTGTTGATATTGAAATTGATCATTTGGTCTCCATCTCATCGCTTGGTTTGGTGCTCTTGTTAGCTCAATATCTTGTGTGATTACTGGACTTATCTTTCTTTCTTGCTTGGTCTGGTGGTCTGATGGTCTCAGTATCTTGAGTTCAGTTACTTGGTTTCTCTTCTTTATTCTTTTGAAAGTCAGTCTCTTGACCAATAGGTTTCTGTCTTGTTTCTTGAACTCAACATCTTGGTGTCTTGTCACATGTATGTCTACTCAGACTAGTGCCCTATGAGTACTCAGTCAACCAATTTTATCTGCTAAAGAGGAGCACCAAATTGCTACCTCACTGAGTCACTTACAGAACTTGATATTATACATTTCACTCTTGAATACATAGATCTCTTCATGTCTCTGCCAGATACACACCAATCTCCTTAAAAATATGTAGTCTTTCCATGTGATTAGCATCTACTGCTTATACACAATCTTATCTATGAATCTTATTGCTAATTGTGTTATCCATAATGGATCAATGCATAAGTAAAGTTGGCCTTTAACTTACAACACACCAAATGAGATATGGATTCATTGAAGCTCTAACTCTTACTCACACAATCTGGAGTCACCCAAACTTCCTCACTTCCTATTAAAGTTTTGGCTTTGGGAGCCTCAACTCCCCAATTTTCCTTTGTTGATAAACCTCAAGGCATGGGGCTAAAGGTGCACCTGCAAAATGCCTCAGAAGAAACACAGTCACTTCTGCCTTTCCAAAACTCCCACTGATGAGATCTAAGTTACCCCAAGTTCTAAACCCTTACTCACAACTCTTGGATTGACTCTAAATCACTCTTATGAACCTCTGAGCCCTGGCATAACATTACAAGTCCTAATTCTTCTTAACACCTCCTAGCACTATTGTATTTAAGGTGACTACTTCCTTAAATGCTTCCTTCACATCAACCACTACTTCACATAAGTAAGCTATTTTACTTCATTTTTTTGATGAACTAAATACATATCTAGCACTCTATACATCATTAAAATGCCATGCCACACACATTCTTCCAAGATTCTGATGAACTGAACTGTAATCCACCTGACAAAATCAAAACTTGAAGGATATCTGGTGATCAAGTTGGAGAAGAATGAACAAATCTACATATGCTCTTTTGTTTCAAGTAATTTCAATTTTCAGCATCCATTTAGCGCAATATTTGCGTGTTCATCCAAATTGGCACAGATGTTTGGGGAGCCAAGTTTGTTACCCATTTCTGGAAAAAACAGAAGGAGAAGTCATATCGCAGGGAATTGGAAGCAATGGGCTATTCTCAGAATGCCTTGCCACCAGTAAGCTTTGCCTTGATCAGAGAAAGGGCATATGAACTGACTCCATCCAGTGCATGTGAGTGTTTCAGAGCAGCAAGGTTATTAGGGATATTGATGGAGAGAAGAGGATATACAATAATGATTGCTGGAAAGTAAGTCTTCTTTCAATTTATATTTACTCATTGTTCTCATGAGCAACAGATGGGGAAAAAGAAGCAGGGAAAGAAAGAGTAGTACATTGAGCAAATGTACAAACTAAGTCTAAGTAGTTTCTGTGAAAGATGGTTTCTTTTGTCATTCTACATAAGTTTATCTATCTAACCTTCCAATTATTTCTGGCAACACTGACACCATACCACACCACCTCTGCACATCCATCAGTTATCAACACCATTACAACATCATGCTCCACACCCCTCAAATGTGCCTTGACAAACCAAAACACAAACTGAGGCAGCTGTGCACATGCTGCACAGCACACACCTAGGCTCCATTGTGGCAAATTGCATGTATGTATTAGAGGACCCTCTCTATTTACAGTGGGTTGATTACTTGACAGGCATCTATCATCAACACCCAAGTTTCAGCAGGTACTTCCTTCCTATAAGAATGCAAATCCTAAGGACCATATATCTGGACATGGACGCTACCCCAATGTACTTCTAGTACATACTAGAAATGTTTGGCATGTCCTGATGGTACTTCTATTGTCATATTCAGAGGTCAGGTAGCAATTTTAGCTATTGGCTAAAAATTGTATTTTATTTTACTGACTCAGTATTACGCAGGAAGTGTATTGATGAGTGAATTGACAATCAGACACCAGAGGACACAACACTTGTTTTTTGTAAATTGTTTCTGTATAAAATTGTCAGGACATGCTAAAACATACCATGTGTTTCTCAGAAATTGAAAAGCATATTTCTGACTCCGTTTTTTCAGGAAACAGGCTACATTTTGTGAAGTGTATTTCTAATTGTCGTTTTTCATGTGATCCTCATTGAAAATTTTTTCCCTCAGATACTCCTCCACTATCCCTTGAAAGGTAGTGGTGTGGATTAAAATGAATAGTAGCACACAATAATTCACATGTCAAAGTAGGCCAAACCCATTCTGCCTTAAAATCCAGTTCTTTCAATAGATTTAAACATAAAAGCGCTTCTGACTAGTGAAAAAGAAGATAGACCACTAAGTCCCTTATCTATCTCACATGCGCTTGCATTCCCATCACCTTATCTCTTATCAAACTCACAAAATTCACCCCTCTCCATGGCTTTTGTGCCAACCCCATCTGTTGATCAAAGGCATGCCTTGATTCAGAAAATTAGAGCCAAAAATCTCAGGAAGTCTTAGTGCAAGTGCCGCTGCCAACAAGGCAAAGAGCAATACAAATTAGTGAATCCAGTTTAGAGCCAATACGTTGACCAAAAATGCAAAGTCCAAAGTAGTCCCCACCCTTGTTCAAGCTAAGACCTTTAAGGTTGCTTCCAGTGGGTTTATCACCTCCAAGTCTCTGCCCTTCCAACAGGTATTCTTGCCCACTCAGCTAGTTAGCCCCTTATCCTCAAACTTTTGCCTAGTTGCATGGCCTGGTAATATTTCTAAGCTAATCCTGGATTACTCAGGCCAAGTCATTGCAGTCTGCGCTAGTCAGCCTCAGGAAAACTCATGGTTACAGGTGGTAGATCATGCCACTGAACTAATCCAGAAGGCTGGTTCATGAAGCAAGTTTACTGTTGGCCAGGCACATCATTTGCGTGGCCAATTCCTGACTCTAGCAACTGGTTTTGCACACAAGGGAGGTAGGCTCATGCCTATGAACCATAGGCCTGCCAATGCAGTCAACGCTGCTCTTGTGAATGAATTGTTGCATAACCCAGCCTTTGAGAGAATTACCACAATGCAGTTTAGTATGTGTAACTACTTCTTTTATGCACATTTCCTCAATAATTCAGCAGGTATATTTGTGCACTGGGCTTTGAGACTACATGCATACTATTTACAAACTATCACCAAAATTTGTGAGCACAACTGGTCTCTCTGTCGCAACTGGGACAATAGTGTTTCTGCCTCCATGGTTTTCGACCTAGGCCCCCAGACTACCTGCTGTCAACATTGGGATTTTGCCAATCTTTCTTTTGGGTAGTGTCATGATCTGCCATCACTGCCAGTAAGACCACCAATCATCGCCGATGTCCAGCCCCGGCCCCAGTACCCTCAAACTCACCAGAACAGCCCCCTAAACCCCGGGCCCGGACCGGTACTCTCCAGCGGCCATCAGCACATCAATAGCCATCACCACCTATACATGCCACATCAGTGCCGACTCTGGCAAATCCCGGACGCCTACGCCACCGTCAGCGCCCACCCCGGCAATCCCTGGCCGATCCGCCACCATCAGCGCTTGCCTGGCAATCCCCGGCCATTGACGCCACCACCCGGCCTGACCCCAGCAACCCCCAGCCCACTATCGGCAAATCCGGATGCCCTCCCTTCCCAATCGGGCAGCCATCACACATCACGGCACGCATTACTCAGCCTGAGCTCCGCGCCCTATGCCTCCTCTTTGGTCGACTCCTCACCTCCCCACATCATCCATACATCCCGTACTCCCAAAGCAAGGTCTCTCCTTTGTGAGTTTTCTTTATGCCATTGACATCTGCAACGCCCTTGCATGGTCCTTGGGCTTCAGCAAGAGCCCCAATACACCTTGCATGAACCCTGGGCTCTAGCAAGAATCCCTGCCCCATGACTCGCCATGGAGCCTGGGCCTGAGCCCTGGAGCACGCTCGCCCCTCATATATAAGCCGTAGTGTAGTATCTGGTACAATAGTGTTGATATTGCCCATTCTAGTCTCTAGTTTTTCTAGCCATCATTCTAAGCCTACTTCCATTATCCTATCTCTATTTTCTCTTTATCTTGTACTTGACTTGACTTCCTCTCCCCTTATTTTATCTCTCGTCTCATCTCACCTCAATTCATCTGCTTTTTATCTCTGGTCTCCTTCTATCTCTAAGCTCCTCTTCCATCTATCTCTCTAAGTTTCTCTCCGTTTTTCTTCTTCTCTCTTCTCTGTCTCACCTTTTGTCTTGTCTCTCCTCCAGTCTCAACCCTTTCACTCTCCACTCATCCTTCTTCAGCCTTGGGACTTAGTGAGTCTCACGCCTGAACCCCGACTCTCCTTGCACTCACTTCCGGGACTTGCACCAAGCCCCAGAGTTTCCCCTGCAGTCTCCTGGACCACCTTAGGCCCCTCTACCTTCACCCTTGTTCCCTCAGTTCCAGTCTGTACCGCCGCTTCTGCCCTTCAGTTGTGCGTGTAGACTTTGTGTGCGCCAAGTAAGAACTTGTCCAGTGGTCTGAGCCCCCGTGGTCAGTGGAACCTGACAGGTGGTGCACAGTTATGGCCTTCAGAACTTTCAATCCTATCATGGGTGGCCACTTTGTCCTTTGGGACCTAGAACTTTTGATAGAGTTTTTCTCTAAGTCCACTGTACTGATGCCTTTGGCCATTGTTGAGCACTCAAACACGCCTGTTTAAGCAGGTGAAATGCGCTTCTTATTTACTTAGTACATTGCTGGCAGGCTGTTTTGTTGAGTTGAGCGTGGAATGAAGAGTGAGAAAGCATTTTCCAGTGGCTCAACGGCGGAGCAACTCAAGGCCAACAAGTTGAAGGATGCAAATTGTTGGAAAATTGGGCTCACCCTTTATGCTACCAAGGCAGAAATAAAGAGTAATGAGTGGAAAGAGCAGTGATAGAGATATTGTACCATTTATACCTAACCATTACTTCAGAATTTCATCTTAATAGCAAGTGCATGTAATTTAATTTCTCATTTATGACATTGTCATGATTTGCCACCACTGCCAGTAAACCACCAACCACCGCTGGTACCTGGCCCTGGCTCCGGTACCTTCAAACTCACCAGGACAGCCCCACAAACCCCAGGCTTGAACCAGGCCTCTCTAGCAGCCATCGGCACATCAACAGCCATCAACGACCATTACTGCCTGTACACGCCACCTCGGCGCTGACCCCAGCAAACTCTGGACGCCCATGCTGCCGTCAGCACCCGTCCCGGCAACCCCCAGGCGCCCACGCCACCGTCAGCGCCCACCCCAGCAATCCCCAGCCATCAATCCAGCAATCCCTGACCCATCACCAGCACACCCCGACGCCCCCTTTCCCAATTGAACAACCACTACAACTCGCACATCAACGCAACACCTGGCCCGGACCTCGTGCTTTGTGCCTCCTGTTCAGTCGACTCCTCTCCTCCCCCACACCATCCATGCCTCCATGCTCCCAAAGCAAGGCCCTTCCTTTGTGAAAGCTTCCTTTATGCCACTCAACCGATGTCAACACCCGCAGCACCCTTGCACAATCCCTGGGCTTCAGCAAGGGCCTCGGCACTCCCATGCTGCTCCTTGCACAAACCCCAGGCTCCAGCAAGAACCCCTGCACCACGACTCGCCACAGAGCCCAGGCCTCAGCCCTGGAGCATGACAGACCCCACATATATAAGTCATAATGTAGCATATGGTAGGGTAGTGTTGATATTGCCATTCCCCAGTCTCTAGTTTGCCCAGTCACTGTTCCAGTCTATTTCCCTTATCACATCTCTGTTTCTTCCATATCTCATACTTGACTCGACTCATTTTTCCTATCTTATCACTCATCTTGCCTTGTCCCAATCTATTGCTTTCCATCTCCGGTCTCCTTCTCTCTCTAAGTTCCTCTGCAGTCTATCTCTCTAAGTTTCTCTCCGTTTTCCTTCTTCTCTCTTCTCCATCTCGCCTCTTGTCTCTTCTCTCCTCAAGTCTTGACTCTTTTGCCCTTTCCCCATCTTTCTCCAGCCCCGGGACTTAGCGGGTCCCACACCTAAACCCCAACCCTCTTCACACTCGCTTCTGGTAAAGATTTGCCCAGTGGTCTGAGCCTCTGTGGTCAGCGGAACCTGACAGACATGTAGCCCACTTAATCACATAGTTGATGCAATCAATCACTTGTGACTGGCCCACATGATCCATTACTTGTGATCTTGAGAAGCCTGATTGATCATATAATCAAATTGCACTTGGTAACATGGCACCACCACGCTGCCCAAATTTGGCAAAATCACTCTGAAATTATCTGAAAACATAACCCTAAATGGAAAGTGATGCATTACACAGGATGAACAACCCAACATTCAACTTTTACGCATGGTTTACCAAAGTAATTCCTCAAGTGGCCAACCTTGGAGGTCATTTCAAGGGTACTGTTGTCAAAGTTCATTGCCTGACTCAACAAACAGTATGTTGCTCACAATCTATTTAGCACTTCGCATGCCATATCACTGAGGAAGAAACAAAATCATATCCTCATAATTCTCCACACCCATTTGCGCTCTTCAAGGTGTCCATCCTAGGGCGTGGTAATCCAGAAGTCATGCAAGACAGAATTAACAAAGCAAGGTTCAAGACTTTGCTAGCATATCAATTGTTGGATGTCTTTGCGTTGATGCAAGGTTCCCCTCTACGACCTCCCTCTACGTCAGGACCTGTAGTGGCCAACAAGAGAACGATAATCTCTCATAATTATGCTATCTGAATAACATGTTCTAAAAGCTTGATATATAGCCCATGGACACCCTCAACAATCTTCTTGACCTTCTAAGCAAGTTTCAAAGGAACTTGTATCCCCAACCTACAATATGTCAATCAAGAACACAAACAAACATTTCAACAATCACCCACCCACTCAGTCATTTCTGGTCCCAGCATGCAGCTTTATTCTGACCTCATCAAAAGCACAACTAGGAGAGGGGTGCAAAACACCCTTATCAATCTGACCTCTACCGCACTACATATCAGTTGCCTGTTAAAGGTAAGTTATCCAACTACATTTCAATATAGTCATTGATGCATATGGTAGAGCCACACCTTTTTTCCTGCAGATATGGAGGCTATAGAGAGAATCATTGTCAACAAGTACAGTTACATTGCACTAGCCCTAAACAATAAAATTAATGCTCTATTCCAGCAATAGCTCCAGTAGCAACTGAAAAGAGTTGTCTTATCTACATTCTCAAGATACTGGTGCACTTCATGGAGGTGGCTCATATGGATGTTCCATGGCAATGCACAACACCCTGTATCTCGCCCTGCTCATATCTCTGGTTCTGTTACTTCTCCTGAGAGAATATGGTGAGATCATGGGGAAAGAAACATTGATTTTGGTAATGTATTTTTTTCAATTCTCTATTATAACTAACAAGGCAACAGATGTGGACCCACATTAGTGGTTTGAGTAGGTCCCAGAATGTCATAGAAGCTGATCAAGCTATTTGGAAAGTACTATTTTCTGCCGCCCTAGGGGAATATTTAATGACCAAACTTATCTCGAGCCTTCCTGTCTTGGAAGGGCTAATACACAATGCAAGCAACTACTGGATTGATATAATGAAGCATCTTGCCAAGCCAATCCCCAGCAAACCGCAGATTGTTGGTGGTGGAGGAGAACCCAGCAGGCCTCCATCACCTACATTTGCAACCGCAGAACAGGCATCATAAGGAGATCAATGGTCACCAGAAGAATTAGCAAGACCTACCCCCGTGTTGCAACAAGCAGCACCACCATCTCAATCAGAACCACACCCTCCCACTTTTGAAGTCCACCAACCATCACCAGAAGAAACAGAACAACTGACCACCATGTATGAACAATCAGCACAATGCTCTCAATCAGAAACAAACCCCTCCACTTTTGAATTATCTCCCTCTGCAATTGCAGAAAAAGTGTCACCAGTACACCAACATACCCCCAGAGTCACGCCCACAAGATGAATCAGAACCGCTGCCCCCCCTTTTGAACAACAATCACCACTGTCAGATCCACAACCACAGGCCAAAACAGACATCTCAAATCCTGAGCTGCAGCCCCCCCCTTTCAAACCACAATCCCCAGTGTTGGATTCATGACCATGTAAAGAAACAGAGTTCTCAACTCCTGCACTGGGGCCACTGGTAGATCCATGCACACAAGACAGACAAGACTCAACTGCCCCTGCGTTTGAAAAACAGGCTCAAGTGGAGGATTCTTGGCCAGACAATGAAGCAGAATCACCTACCTCTGTCCTGGAAGCTGTTGGTCCAATGCTACAAGATCCATCACAAATAGCCACCCCCGCCATGGGGGAAGAAATGCCACCGGTCAATCCATGGCCTCAAGCTGAACCTGCTCCACTCAACCTCTCTTTGCAGCACGCCCCAGGGTCCCAAAGCCCAAATACAGCAGAGGACAATTCTAAACTTATGCCTGTATCCTCTAATCATGAAATGAAGAGTGAACGTGAATTTGATCCCCATGATGAAGTATCCCCAGTCACCCCCACCCATACTACCCAAAGACCACAGACAGGACTGGCAATCCAAGTCCTTGTGGAATTTGAACCTGGAAAGAAGTCCTCTCCCTCCAAAGCATCTGCAACACCCCAGGCCTGTCAAGTGAAGCATGCTGTACCAGTATGTCAGTAACCCCAAGAAAATCCATCCCTCGATTTGTGAAAACCTCAGCCCCTGTTTTGTCCAAGGCCAAGGCCTATGCATCTCTCTCCAGGAAACGCTCATCACCAAGCCAGCCAGCAACACATAGAAAAATCCAATCACCTCCAAAGCAGAAACCACATGCATTGTCATCAACACAAATCCGTATAGTGTGCTCAGCGTCTCATACAGAGCAGGATGCAGTTGACAAAGGATCCAAACTTCAACTTGAGTGCCATCAAATAAGCCAGCAGACAACAGACAAAATGAAACAAAGTCCAAGGCAAAACCAAACGTGCCTAAAGGATCCAAGGCACACAATTAAGGGAGCTCAGCAGACAAAGCAGACAAAGATGCAGCAATGGATATGGACAATCCACATGACCAAGGAGATGCAGGCAGCATCCTGGTGAAATCTGCATCTGACATTATTGAGAAAGAATTAATTGACCTGATGTTAGAAGTCACTGTATGTACAGTCTTTTATTCAGTACCCTTCTTAACCAAAGTCTTTTCAGGACAACAAAAACAAGGTCATAAACAACAAGCTGGACCTATCCCAGCTATACATATTGCACAGTGGCAATCCTGTGCAATGCCAAGTGGCTGGACAGAAGGACATGCAAGTGTACCACATTCCTGAATTTCATGTATGTGGATTCTCTCAAGTTCAAGTTGTAATGTGAACTCACTTATCATGACAGTTGAAGCGGGATCTACAATGGTTTCAGGGAATGTACACTGTGGCTAAGAGTCTTGAAGGCCCATCTTGTATCAAAGTCCTGACCCTTCCTCAGTTTGAATTGATGCCACCTCATTTTTTGTCAGAGAACCTGCAGGAGTACGCTTGCATACTTGTCCAATATTCATTACATTTCAATCCGCACTTTGACCACGCTTCTCTGTCACAAGTTTGCCCCTTAAATGAGGTTACTTTGCTTCATGGCAAGTAATCACTTGTTGATGAAGCGTAATTTCAAACTCACCCTCACCACTGTAGATTTTTCTATCCCAAACATAAGCCAAGTGAAAAGAGGCACAGGAAAGGACCTCCTGAAAACATTCTCCTCAGAACATCCACGCTCCCTCAGCGCCCTTTACTTGCCAGCTGCTGTCAATACATTCCCAAATTTCCCATGCTCTAGTGAACAGGTGGTATGGTTACTGGTGTGAGGCCATGCCTACTGTCACCTGTTAGACACATACCCCACCTCCAAAATGCGCTGGAGTCTTGCATCTATGGGTGGAACTCATCACCATTGGCACACTAACGCAAATGGCCTAAGCACATTCATCAAAGTCGAAACGGGTGCCAAGCTGTGGTTTATTGCCACTCCAAAGTCTGGCAAATTTGAAGAATTCTACATGGCAAACCTATACCTTGACAATTTCAAACTGCAACTACCAAACGACAACAAGTGGAATGTTGAACTAATTTACATGTCACCTGGCTCAATGCTGTAGATCGTCATAGCAATTACCATCAGTATCAATAGCTCAAATTATTGCAGGATCATGCACCCCAACCTCCCCCATGCTGTCTACACCCCAACACCCTCCATCTGCAATGGAGGCCATTTTTACAACACCATGACAATCAAAGATTCTGTTGTTGAAATCTACCATCATTATGTGGCCAGTAACAGTATCTCAAATACTGATCACCTTGAGGCATTTTATGCATCATTGATGTGCTTGATGGTGTACTATATTGAGGTGCTCTTAGAAAGGTCCAAAACCGCAAATGACACAGGTAATATTTAGGGTTAGTCATTCCATCTCAAATCTCACCCAATCAATATAGTCATCCCCAATGCCCACATCCTGGATCCATCAACATGAAACGGCATCCTAACCCTATTTTTCCTTGCAAATTACTTCAAGTTGTCACCTGTTTTCTTCAAATGGAATTTTGCCACAAATGAGGATGTTTGAGGGTTCAAAAGGTCAATAAAAAATCATTGCCAAGCACGCAAGTTAATTCACTGGATCTTTTTGTCCTATGAATTCCACTGCAAAAGTGGGGTTTTCACTGGACTCCACAGCTATGAGAGCATTTATTCGACGTTTCTGGTGCAACATGCATTGGTGCTAATCCACTACAAAAGGGAGGTGTGGCATAAACACCTATTGAGCAAGAACACATGTCTCAAACCATCAGAAGCATGACACCACATTTACAAGGCCATAATTTATGGCCCTGCCTGGAGACCTTTCATGAGCATGGCAAGCAAATATCTCATGTCCCATGATAACATTTCTGACTTGACCTTTGCTTGGACAGGTGCAATGTATTTGATCAAGGTCAAGGACCATAAACCATCTGATACAGAATCACTTCTTGTTGAGAGCCAGTACTAACATACTGTAACGAAAGCTTGTTCTTACCTTGACGGCCTTGCCATGGGTGATGAAGAAATGGCAAGCCAACTAGGTATTGCTCTGGAGATGGCCGTTTGCCCGCAAACAATCAAAATTATTTCATTACATGAGAACTACAAGAAGTTTGTTCTATCAGATGAGGATGCACGTTCAGTTACAAATTTTGACAATGATACCAATGACAAAGGGCCATCATGTTCCACTGATTCAGGTCACATCAGCAAAAGAGTTTGGGATCGAAATGTCAAATTTCAAAGCAAGTATATGTTATTTAAACTTCCAATCCAATGCTGAAAATATACCAACAGGTGCAAGAAGGCAATGCAAGAAGTAATATGAGAATGGACGCAAAGGTGTACTATGTTTTCATGTATAGAGTCAGAGTGAGGGACATGTTATAATCTTAGTGTACCAGAAAATTTATACCGTAGCAAACCCTCCTTGTGTGCAAATAAATAGAGAAGAACAGCAAAAAATGAGGGCACTGTGTCACGATCCGCCACCACTGCCGGTAAACCGCCAACCACCGCCGGTACCCAACCCTGGCCCCGGTACCCTCAACTGCACCGGGACAGCTCCATAGACCCCGGGCCCAGACCGGTCCTCACCAGCGGCTGTCAACACATCAACGGCTATCACCACCCGCATACGCCACCTCGGTGCCGACCCCGGCAAACCCCGGATGCCCACGCCACCGTCAGCGCCTGCCTCGGCAAACCCCGGACGCCCATGCCACCGCCAGCGCCCACCCCGGCAAACCCCGGCCGTCGACCCGGCGGTCCCCGAGCCCTCACCAGCACACTCCGACGACCCCCCTCCCCAATTGGGCAACTCCCACGACTCGCGCATCAACGCATCACTCGGTCCAGACCCCGCGCCCCGTGTCTCCTGTTCGGTCGACTCCTCGCCTCCCCGCACCGTCCATACCTCCCGTACTCCCAAAGCAAGGCCCTTCCTTTGTGAGTTCCTTTACGCCACCGACATCCGCCACATGTCCTTGCACGGTCCCTGGGCTTCAGCAAGGGCCCCGGTACGCCTTGCACGAACCCCGGGCTCCAGCAAGGACCCCTGCCCCGTGACTCGCCACGGAGCCCGGGCCTGAGCCCCGGAGCACGCCCGCGCCCTTCATATATAAACCATAGTATAGCCTCTGGTACAGTAGTGTTGATATTGCCATTCCCAGTCCCCAGTTCATCTATTATCGTTCCAGTCTCTTTCCGATACTTCCTCTCTACTCGTTCTATCTCATATTCGACTCGACTCGTTCTCCTATCCTATCTCTCGTCTCGTCTAGCCTCAATCTATCTGTTTCCTTCTCCGGTCTCTCTCTCTAAGTTCTTCTCCTTCTCCGTCTAAGTTCTTCTCCGCCTCTTCATCTCTAAGTTTCTCTCCCTCTTTCCCTTCTTTCCTTGTTGTCTCGCCTCTC